>VOPJ01015272.1:40853-132770 GCA_014673585.1 Semibalanus balanoides
CACGCCTTGGGAAATGCAGCTTCACAGACAATTTTGCGCAAATATGCGCATTTAGCTTTTCAGACCCCCTTATACAGAATTGAATGGGCTTTCATCCCACTAAAAATCTAAGAGAAACTAGGTGAAACTAACTGTTGTTTGTCTACTTTAATTTGAGCTTTATTTTGCTAAGGATGATTTGCTGACGTCATCATTGGAATGCAGTGTTACTTCCAATTTTGAATATGTATGAAAAAACAAATCAATCTATACTGTAGTCAACATTATAACGAACATTTTGGTTAATGATAATGCTTATTTCTTACATCGGAAAGGTACACAATTTGGCATTGAAATTACGGTAGATATAACTACTCACGGCGCACGATTAATCGAGTCATAAGAAACTCTGGGTTTGGCTAACGATTGCGGTCATTTTTCGAAAAAACGGAAACTTGTTTATTAGTCTTTCGAATGATTTCATCAATTTGCAACCACATTGACATAACAAATAGCAAAGAAATTCCGAAAAGTTGCCATTGGCCACACCGTGAGGCGTTTCCGACCACAGTGCACTGTAACATACTCCCACTGCCATCAAATTCCCATTCCAATTACCCACTACATCAATACTCGCGCACTGCATCAAATTCCACATTCCATCACCCCACTACATACTCCCACCTGCCATCAAATTCCCATTCCATCACCCCATTGTATCATACTCCCACTGGCGTCAAATTCCCATTCCATTACCCACTATATCATACCTCCACTGCCATCAAAATTCCCATTCCATCAGCCGCCACTATATAACTCCACTGCCATAAATTAACCATTTCATCAACCACCATTGTATCAACTCCCTGCATCAATTCGCCATTTCATCACCCCATTGTATCATACTCCCACTGCCATCAAATTCCCATTCCATCACCCCACTATATCATACTCCCACTGCCATCAAATTCCCATTTCATCATCCCATTGTATCATACTCCCACTGCCATCAAATTCCCATTCCATCACCCCACTATAGCAGACTCCCACTCCGTGCCACCAGACTCCCACTCCGTGCCACCCGACTCCCACTCCGTGCCACCAGACTCCCACTCCGTGCCACCCGACTCCCACTCCGTGCCACCCGACTGTAAACTGCAGACAGTCACAGACAGCTCTGCTGGCGGGCGGCGGACGGGGTCGGTACTGCACGCCGGGCAGCGTGCCGCTCCCCGGCGGCTGCGCCGGCGGCGGCTGTGCCTCACCGAGCTAACTGGGGCGGTGACGCCTCAGATTAACAGGCAATTAAGCGGATTTACGAACACAAATGTTGTGCTCCCCTGCCAAGAGGTGTCACTCCCACGTGGTATCTGGAGGCGGGGTCGAAGTGGTGTCACTCCCACGGGGTATCTGGAGGCGGGGTCGAAGTGGTGTCACTCCCATCGGGGTATCTGGGGCGGGGTCGAAAGTGGTGTCACTCCCAACGGAGTACTGGAGGCGGGGTCGAAGTGGTGTCACTCCCACGGGGTATCTGGAGGCGGGGTCGAAGTGGTGTCACTACCACGGGGTATCTGGAGGCGGCGGGGTCGAAGTGGTGTCACTCCCACGGGGTATCTGGAGGCGGGGTCGAAATGGTGTCACTTACACGGGGTATCTGGAGGCGGGGTCGAATTGGTGTCACTCCCACGGAGTATCTGGAGGCGGGGTCGAAGTGGTGTCACTCCCACGGGGTATCTGAGCGGGGTCGAATGGTGTCACTTTACAGGGGGGGGGGGGGGGGGGGGGGGGGGGGGGGGGGGGGGTAATCTGGGAGGGCGGGTCGAATTGTGTCACTCAACGGAGTATCTGGAAGCGGGGTCGAAGTGGTGTCACTCCCACGGGGTATCTGGAGGCGGGGTCGAAGTGGTGTCACTCCCACGGGCTATCTGGAGGCGGGGTCGTTTTTTCAGTGGCGGCCGACAGAGAGACTGCGTGTTATAAATGTGCGACGCCGTGTTACAGCAGCCATGATGAGTAAAACGATCTTGTACATGTACAATGTACATGTGTGTACAAGTACAACATACATATAGCTCTCCGCACTTAGTAGCTCGTTACCTCTCAGTAGCGCTCGGCGGAGGACTACGTGATGGAGGGATCTACGCACTGGTGGATCCAGAACGGGGGGGGGGTGTTCTAAGCAGGGCTGCGGAGTCGGAGTCGGAGTCGGAGTTGGAGTCGGTCGGAGTCGGTTAATTCGGCCGAGTCGGAACAGTCGAGGTCGGTAAATTGTAACGACTCCCGACCCGGCTATATGTTTTGGGCGGCAAAATATAAGGCAAAGTATTGTCAGGTACATTATCGTGAACCACCGGTGGCGGATGACAAATAAATTCGTGCCGCTTCGCTTAGTTTACTATCGATTTTTTTCCTTGTCCACTCATAGTTTCTAATCCTGAGGTTGAATCGCGTGGGTGAAAAATAACTTAGGTTCGGCGTCGAATGCAAAATCCAAAATGCCACCGCAGGAACTAAGCAACGTTCACGAGAATCAATTGATAGAAGAATCGGTTTAAAATTGCGTAAGCCTCCTCAGTGATTCAACGGCTCATTCAACTAGTATACACTGTACAACAATTCATTATTGCTATGGTAGGGTTGTCACAATATTTGATATTATATTTGTTGATGTCAGAAATCATAAAAGCGAGCTGTGTTCAGTCATTGTCTATTCATTTCAATGAACTGCTGTATTTTCTAATAGCTCGCTATTTATTTTAAGACCAACATGTCAAGGCACGGTTAGGCAAAAAGATGCGAAATATATAGATTTGGCGCATATGAGCCATACTTTCCATACCAACCTTCTATTGCTGAGCAATATCACCCAGAGTGCTCTTAAAGGATAATACAACATCCTCTTAAGCCAAGCCTGAGATTATTGGCAATGTCATGGACAAGTCAGTCATTAAAAGGAGTCACATGCACAAAATAACTACGAAATGTCATGCTAGTGGCGACACATCGTTTTAATGATCATTTTTACTTTATGGATTATTTTTCATGCATAATTCGATATTAGATAGTAGTTGTTATTACCTGACCTCATTTAAGTGAAGTTAATTTTAAGCTTAGTTCAAGTCAGCTGTCAGGTCCAAAGTTCAAAGTTCGAACGTGAATTATTTTATATATAGATATATAAAAACGGTATAATGGTTACAACACATTTGTCGCAGAAATGCAGCGGAGACGTTTATTTGTTCGTAGCTGATTATTAAAAACAAAAACAAAACTCTATGTGAAAATAGTTCATGGGTTACTCATACTTTGGAAGCCATAAGTCAGGCAAAATTGGTGATATTTTTTAATTTGGTCTGGAAACCGCCGACATGTGATTCTCGAATATATATATATATATATTACTTTTTTGGATACCTTTGCAACATTAATTTTTCGGCATTGTTTCCAAACAATCGTTTGAAAAACAAGCTTAAAAACAAATTAAAGCAATCAGAGGTGTCAATTTTGTAGCTCCATGGATTCATCCATGGTAGCTCTAACAATGTGGTCGAAATACGTTCTTTGTACGATATTTTACAGTTTAGCTGATTTTTCATCGAGCTCGTGTGCAGCGACGTCAATCAATTCGCTATATCTCAAATTTATCCTCGACACAATTGGCTTCATTTGTGCACAAAGGACGTTAAATTGATGTAAGATAGCGCTGTAGGTTTTTGAGTTACTACAAAAGTTCGTCAAAAAGAGGGGGGCGGTTTTTTGTCACCCCACCCATTCAAGACCAGTCAATGGCGGGTCAAATGAGCTACAATCTTGAAATGGGATAACTTTTGCCATGGCAGTTAACTTTTTTGGTGCCTTAATTAACTATAAGACTAAGCTTCAGAATTAAAAGGTCGGAGTCAATCCGGAGTCGAGTCGAAGTCGGAGTCGACTCGCGGAGGGTCGGAGTGGAGTCGGAGTCGGAGTCACTTGGAAACTGATCGACTCCGCAGCCTGGGTTCTAAGGAGTCTCAGCAATTTGAAAACTCATCGATTTCGCTTTTTGCTATGCATTGATATTTGATATGGTGACTAAAGCTAATCTCTCCTTAAAAGTAATAAGTTCACCTTGGACTGTTTTTTTTTCTCAAGCAAGATTTAATTATATTTTGAAATAAAACTTATTTTCATACTGTCAAAGATAGACATATTGTATTGTATTGTATTGCGGTTAAAGAGCGGTCCACCGCAGGAGTGGCTATTAAGCACACATCGCACCAAGGACGCAGGAACAAGGGGGGGGGCAGAAGGGCTGCGCCCCCAACTTTTTACGAGGAGCCCCCCAACTTTTCTGATGATCGATTTCTTCCTTTAACAGTTTTCTGATTAATACAATCGTTGAAAAGCAATCACATCAATGTGGAAGATAAAAAGTACTTGTTCATTATAAAATGCTTGAAATTTATAGGCAGAGATCTAGTTATGATTGCTTTCCAGTGGAATGTGAGGCTGATTAGCCATTTTAAGGATAGTTAAGCTGAATTGGTGAAAACTCAGAAAATTTGGATATTAACAGCACCGTAGACGTCAACACATTAATACCAAACGATCTAAGCCCTTATGGAAACTTTAATGACGTCAACAATTTTATAGTTTTACACTTCGTGATTACAGTTACGATTGCAGTGACGATGCTGATTTTGCCACCTATGCATATTTGTTTCTCGATTTTTTTAAACATCTTCATACACAAATTTTGTCAATTTGAACAAAAAAAGCACAGTTTTAATTTTTGATGTTTAAACCACAAAGTTTTATAAATCTGATAAAGCCATTTTAACGAAAATTATATTTCCTTTCTTTTCACGTTTTCTGTTGGCCACTAACTTGAACATTCGATTCACGATTTTTATATTATTTATTTTATTTTTTAACGGGATATATTTCACTACATTAATACCCAAATGTGTTTTCCATAAAGTTTGATAAGAAGACCTTAAATCTGTAACCTAAGACATAAAAAATTCAAAGGGGGCTCTTTTATTATGGGTTGACCAATTAAAAATTCAAAGGGGCACGTTTGCCCGTGCTCTCCTCCCCGTTCCGCCGGCTATGATTCTGAGGATTACGCAATGATAGCAGGCCGATTCCTTCTTGATCAGGTTTATCATCGGCCGTTCCTGAAGACCCAGGTGCGATTTGTTGTGTTAAGTGACTCTACAGGGTCAGTCTGAGGTCAGCGAGGTCACCAACAATGTTTGTCATTAACTCTCGATAAAATCTAGTTAAATAAGTGAAACCGCCACCAATGTGTACATTGTACAAGTCAACACATCGGTATATGGGAGACGTGTCTCGACGAGATACGTCTCCCAATTTACAACATAACCTATTTGGGTTACCACTATACCTTGACATGAGGTCAAATTTCTAAGTTTACCTAACCTGGTCATCGTGAGTACGATTTAAAGCACCTTTTTTAGCCGACCAGCACCATGGCGTCAAAATTATATTCTTAGCTGTATTAGGTAAACAGATACTAGTGAAAAAACTGATTGGACAAAAATAACCTTTTGGAACTTTGATGGTCTCAGGAGCCTAAACTATTGACCTGAAAAAAATTGGAGGACACGTTGGCGATTACATTTTTCAACAGTTTTCAATCGCTTTCCGTTTGTTCCTAGAGCTATCATAGTTCGCGAGATATTTGGGGGATTCTGGAGGCAAGCCTGAAAGTTGGAAGAATCTGACCTTTTTGATGACCTTTCATTGGCCGTGACCTGAATATTGACATGTATAAGAAATGACCGCAATAGTTTCCAAATACTTTTCGACGATTTTTTTAATGGTGTTCCCTTCCCCGGCACGGCGAAGGTGGCGCCGGGCACCGGCACGGCGCGGGTTAAACGCATAAGCAGTCAAAAAATCGGTACCTATGATTCATGTGTCCGACACTTGTAAATATCATTCTTGGTCTTGTATAAATATCAGGCTAAGACTCAGATGATAGATGATCTTAAATCGGGTCAAAGTCATCCGAGGTCACATGAGGTCAAACTGCTGATTACGGGCATTAGGCGTTGTACTACATGTTTGTTGGCTATTTTTTGCGTCTAGAGCGTACAAAAGTTAAAGCGATATTAATTTCAAATAACTCAAAGTACCCGTTTTCACGATGGATTATTTTGCGCGAAATGTTTTAAGGCATTTTAAAAAGTTGTAAAATGTTTTAGTAGTAGCCGCTTTCACGATGGACATATTAGCGAAAAAAAATGTTTTAACCCTCGCGCTACGGGACCCTAAGGCGAGAGTTAAAACATTTCTCGCAACTTAATCCATCGTGAAGACGGTTACTACTAAAATATTTTAAAACATTTTAAAATGTTTTAAAACATTTCGCACAAAATAAGCCGTCGTGAAAACGGCTAGTGCATAGCAAAAACGCAAATGCATTTTATATCCACGGTAGGTAATGCCGTCGAAAGTGCTCGATTTTGGTATTCGGAAGGTCATAATTGTCAGTCAGTTTAAATGGTATCAACTTCAAATTTTGCACACGTCAAATATCGTTAAGTTTAGTCATATTCTGCTATCTGACATGTTTCTATGGTATAAATTCATGTTTAAGCATGTGATAATTTTGGAAAATATGAAGAAAAAAAAACATTTTGTTTAATTTTTCAACATAAATTTCAAAAATCCGGTACAGCAGTATGATAGCCGAGTCTAATGCCAGTCAAATTAAGGTATCAAAATACCTGTAGTGGACGAGATAGTGACGTAAATGGGTAATACCTACAGGCTACAACCAAAAGTGACTAGTAGTTCAAATCCGGCAGAATTCTGAAGTGAGGCAGGATTTCCGGCTGAGTACTCGTTGGCAGGCTAAAATCCTGCCCCCCCCCCAACTTGAACATACTTCCTGCGTCCCTGCATTGCACCGATTCAGGACAGAAGGACGTGTATTATTAACTAGCTCAGGTACCCGACGTTGTCCGGGAAATGCACGGGGCCACAGCTTTGCCTGCCTTAGACATTGTGTTCCTGGACTGTATTTGTTTTCACCAGTAGGCGCTCCCGAAAGCGAGCTATATCATGCAACTTTATGCAGTTGGCAAAAAAGCGCAATACAATATTTTGAAGGTTTTGTATTAAAAATAAAAAAGTATACACATATTTTGGAGGTTTCCTATAGACAGAAGAAAAACAAAAATGTTTTAGGTTAGGTCAGGTTTGATAACAACACCACCAAGGCCCTAGACACCAGGTAAGCCCGTCGTAGGCAGGGAATGACATGACGTCACGGCCACAATGTGGCGGGGCCCTAGACCAAAACAAATAGCTGTTCCAGATTCAGCCTCCTAATCAGTGGGTTCCGCAGAGAGGCATAGTTCTAACCTTTGGTCCCTAACCGGTAGGTTCCGCAGTGAGGCGTCATTCTAACCGTTGGTCCCTGTCCGGTAGGTTCCGCAGTGAGGCGTCATTTAATCGTTTGGTCCCTGTCCGCGTAGGTTCCGCAGTGAGTCAGGCGTCATTCTAATCGTTCGGTCCCCTGTCCGTAGTGTTTCGCCGCAGTGAGGCGTCATTCTAATCGTTGGTCCCTGTCCGGTAGTGTTCGACAGTTGAGGCGTCATTCTAATTCGTTTGGTTCCTGTCCGGTAGGTCCCAAGTTGAAAGGCGTCATTTTCTAATCGTTAGGTCCCTGTCCCGGTAGGTTCCGCAGTGAGGCGTCATTCTAATAGTTGGGTCCCTGCCGCGTAGGTTCCGCAGTGAGGCGTCATTTCTACGTGTCCTGATCCGGTAGGTTCCCGCATGTGAGGGCTTCATTTCTTAATCGTTGGTCCCTGGTGTCGGTAGGGTTCCGCAGCTGAGGCGTCATTTAATCGTGGTCCCTGTCCGGTAGGGTTCCGCGTGAGGCGTCATTCTAATCGTGCCCTGTCGGTTAGGTTCCGCCAGTGGGCGTCATTCTAATCGTTATGGTCCCTGTCCGCGTAGGTTCCGTCAGTGAGGGTTCATTCTAATTTCGTTCTGTCGGATTTAAGGTTCCGCAGTGATGGCCGTCATTCTAATCGTTGGTCCCTGTCCGGTAGGTTCCGCAGTGAGGCGTCATTCTAATCGTTGGTCCCTCACATTGACGACAGTAATGGTTATAACTTTTGAAAATACCCATTTCCAAATGTTGCATTTTCTGACACAGATTTGTGTGAGGAATCCGATGGTGGTATTGCTAAAATCGGGTTAAGTGGCGTTCTCAAGATATGCACGTGAGAAGCACGCGCTCCAGTTTGCACGGGTAAGGTCTCTCAGCCGAGGTCCGTGGTAAGGGTTGGTAATTGCTGGAGCAGCCAAATTTGATGACAGGCTGCGGAATTGAAAACCTCACCGAGTCATGTCGGTTTCACGAACTGAACGTAATGGGTAAGCACGCAGCGCGTGCCAACCACTCACACCCTGCATCTATGCTGGAAGTTATGCTACTACATTAATGTTTAGGATAGTATGTTGACAACTAAGATTGTCCACGAACATGCTTCTGAAAGTCTCTAATTAGTTTAAACGGACCAAATTTTTTGTTGGACAAAAAATAATACGCTACAATAATTGTTTTCATAGGGGTCCTCGAATGAAAAATGTTTTAAAATTAAAATGTTTCAATAATTATTCTCAACAAATTGCATATGTTTTCAAAGACATTCTATGTAATTAGTTGGTGGATTTGTTAACATTAAGTCGTGCTTTCGCCTGCTGTTTATTCATATTTTCACCACCAGAACACAAGTCACATCAGCCGCAGTTTTTCGTCCTCGCAAAACGTCAAGTATATGGGAAACCAGGACGCCGGATAGCGCACCCAGTCGACCACACTTATCACAAAAGCATGCGTCCTACAAGCACGTCATGACATGATAACGTCATACAAACTTTGATAATTGATAGGCACTTCGAGTCCATCAGATTACCAAGTATCGATACCGTAGGCCGGCCTTGTCTCAACAGACAAACACAGAAAACATCCCATTCACACGAAGTGCCGACCAGTGCAGTGGGAGGCAGGAACTGAACCCATATGCGGCCATCAATGTACGGCCCCCGCCCGCACTGCACTGCCTCGCGTTTTTTGGGCTAACGGATTTTGATTTAGATTTTGACTGTTGATTTACCTCGACCCATGACAAGCGACAGCCTGCACCCGGTGCAAAGCGCATTGGCATCAGATAATCCAAGCACGTAGCCACGGGGGCGGCAGAGGCTCCCTTGGAGGCCTAGCGGGCCCTTTTCGAAGCCCGGTGGGCTCGTTTCGGCGCGCGCAGCAGACCGAAAAGGGTCGACGAGATCGCACGAAGCGCGGTATCATGAGCTCTTTAAGAGTCGGAGGATCACGTAAAGCGTGGTTTTTAGATAGTTTAGAGAACTTCGAGGCCCTGTAGGGCCACCAGGGTCCTCTCTGAAAGACCAGAGGGCCCCTTGTACGTTTGAAAGAGCC
Organism: Semibalanus balanoides; assembly: GCA_014673585.1. Classification (NCBI taxonomy): domain Eukaryota; kingdom Metazoa; phylum Arthropoda; class Thecostraca; order Balanomorpha; family Balanidae; genus Semibalanus; species Semibalanus balanoides. Next base: position 50,296 of record VOPJ01015272.1, read on the forward strand.
CTGTGCATGCCAGAGGGGCCCCTGGACAAGCTGAAAGAGCCCCTTAGCGGGTCAGAGGGCACCTGAACACGTCGAATAGCCCCTATATCTAGCACAGAGGGCCCCTGGGCAGGTCGTAGGGCCACTGGGCAGGCCGCGAGTGCCCCTGATAATGTCAGTAGCGCGAAATAGCAGCCACCGCTGCTCCCTTACCAGGTCGAAAGGGCCCTGAGCAGGCTGGAAGGCCAGACCAGAGGGCCCCTGAGCAGTTTAAAAGACTCCTGTGCAATTCAGAGGGCCCCCTGACCAGACGGAAAGGGCTCCTGGGTGGGTCAGAAAGGGCCACATTAAACATGCCAAAAGGGCCCCTCACCAGTACGGAGGAAGCAGACCTTTCCATCCGTTCTGCTGGGCCCTTCAAACGTTCGGGAATGGACCCATTTAATCGCTCGGGAATAGACGCTTTCAACGCTCAGGAATGGACCCGTTCGAGGCGCCCCCCCCCCTTAGGACGAAATCCTGGCTACGTGCCTGGTGTAATCCCAAATAACTTTTGTATTGTGTAAGAGCAAGGTCTCACAGATGCTTGTTAAAGCGACGAGAACCATTACGATCAGGAACACGCTCCACACGACTCTTTACACAAGCGACTCGCTGCATGCAGGCATTGCAAGACNGACTGGTTTGATGTGCAGACCGTTTACGTGAGTTTTATTACATCACCAATAGCAATGCAGACTGTTAAACAGAGTCATTTAACAAACTATCAAATCAGTATATATTTTCCCTAAATACATCCTGAACATCCTTCATGCAGTTCAGAGACACCATCACCGTCACACCGTTCATGTGTGCGTCACACTCACGACACACACGTTCAGGTCAATGGCGTCCAACTGACCTGCCGTCCCGTCTGCCGCCAGCTACGTGTACATCGCGATGGAGCTGTGCGGCGGCGGCGACGATGTAATATCTATCCAGTGACAGAATGGTTCTTGGTCGAATGTTCTGTCAAATTTATATCGCTTGGCTTATGTCGCGTCCCGGTTAGGGCATCCCAACTCGAATTGCTGCTTCCGTATTTGATGGCCTGCGATCTGTGGCAGGGTCGCACTTAAGTTCAGGTCAAGGTGACGTCTGCAGTGTTCGGGGTGGACCGTGTAAAAGGCATGCCGGGTACCTTTAACTTTCAATTCTAAAATGCTGTTGGGCAATGGCAATTACCTGATCGAATGGTAGGGATCAGGGGGCCCGCGCAGTTTCCACTGCAATTGAGTCCTGCCATATGAAATTCATTCATTTCTTTTTAAATAAAGAAAATATAAAATATTACCAGATTTAGCGTTACATTTTGATATATTTGATGCATTAATTATTGTCATCTGTTAAGTTGGTAAACCACTCATAGGCCCAGTGTTGAAATTCTGGCCGCATTTTGGTTCGGTACTTGCACTCAATTCAGTGAGTTTATATCCCGCGTCGACTTCAGCCTTTCGGGTCCATCTAACGTCCGTGTCATTATGCCGCTACATTCCCCAATGGAGGTGCAAATTTTTTGCACAAATGAGTAATATTCTGGACTCCAGGATATGCCTAGATTATGAAATATAATATATAAATCCACCGGAACTTGCGACCATGTCAGTTGCGTCATTTAAACGTACGCTGAAGCAGCGCCTACTACCCACGCATGTAGTAGAGCGGTGACTATTGACTATGCTACCTAGAGTCCTGACTGAGAATGTGTGCGACTGTGCGTGTGAATGCTATTTTTATCCACGTTTTATACCTTCATGTTCTTGACTCGGGATTAGGAAGCCCCCGGACCTCGGTCCATTAGAGGGGATAATCCCACGATGTACAATAAATAAATAAATAAATGTATAAATGTATAAATATATAAATCCCGTCCCTGTAGCTCAGTGGAAGAGCGCTGGACTTCTGACCTATCCCAGTAGTGGCAGTTCGGTTTCGAGTCGCTTCTTCTATTTGCTCCTGACTGCGACGGCCTGCGGCCGGTGGCAGCGGTCGCACTCAAGGTCAGTTGACGTCAGTGAGCGGGGCGGACCGTGTCCAGGTATGTTGGGCACGTACAACTTTCGTTCTAAATTCTGCTGGCCAACAGGAAATAAGCAATTGGGTTGTGAGGTCAGGACCAGCGCAACATGCTCTGCTTACGTGGGTTCCTGACCTCGGAAATCCATCCATACAAAACATTCGGACAAAAATTTATAAAAAAGTTACGTTTATCTTGCTAAACAATTTCACTAGTATATGTAGTTCGATAAAATAACAACTCTGGAGTCCGGAATATATACTGATTCGTGCAAAAAGTTTGCACCGCCACTAAGAGAATGCAGCGGCATTATATGACCCGGGCGTTAGCTGGACCCGAAAGGCTGAGGTGGAAGCGGATTAATTCACCGAAAAGAGCAAAATAACGGACCAGAAAGTGGCTGGAACTCCAACGCTGGCTCTGAGTGGTTCCCCGACTTTTGATATGAAAATAATTGATGCATCGAATTTATCAAAAAAGTAACGATAAAATTTTAATAAAAATCAATCAATTTCATGTCAGGACTCCCTTGCAGTCCATACTGCACGGACCCCTGAACCCTACCGTCTGATTTGGCATTTGCTATTGGCCGACAGCATTTAGAGTTGAACGTTTAGGTAAACTGGCAGTTGCCTTTTTAACGGTTTCACCTGGTTCACTGCTAGACGTCACTTTGACCTTGACCTTTGAGTGCGACTGCTGCCACAGATCGCAGGCCATCAAATGCGGAAGCAGCAATTTCGAGTCGGATGCCCTTAACCGGGACGCGAAAATAAGCCAAGCGAATAAATGGATCAGAGCATTTGATCAATAACATTCTGTCACTAGGGATAGGTATTACATTCGTTAAATACATCGTCAAATTACAGCCAAGCGATTATAAATTGGACAGAGCATTTGATCAAGAACCATTCTGTCACTGGATAGGTATTACATCGTCAAATACATCGTCGATTTCGCATATAAAGTATAAACTAGTTAGCTTGCAAACTAACTAGTTTCGTTGCAAACTAACTAGTTAGTTTGTAAACTAACTGGCCGGACAGTTAGTTTGCATACTAACTGGGCAGTCAGTTAGTTTGCAAACTAACTAGTTAGTATGCATATTAACGGATTTATCATATCAACTGTAACATATATAGTGCTTTGGAATTCCGGTTAGGCATCGTCAATCCTTGGCTCTTCAATAAACTTTTTTTTAAATATTGTTCAAGAGATATATATTTTGTGGACATAAAGCAAAAATACAAAACGTCATTAAATCGTTGCGTCAGGTCGATTGATCACTTGTTTATTGGAATTGGCAGTAGAACATAGTATATCGTTATAAATAAATGCTACTTAAAGGGACTGTCCCACCTTAACAAATTTGAGTTGAGATACCATTTTGCGTGCTTGGCCAATTGAAATTATGTAAATGGTATCAGTTAAAACAACCACTGAGGTCGAATCACAGAGAAAATCTATTTTGATTTTTGCCAATCCGTAACAGCCAGCCCCCAACTTGTATTTTAATGGTTGCCGGAGCCGATGTCGTAGTCTCTCTTTGCTAAATGTTGATTACAGTCGACTTGTTTACCTTGGCCATACATTAGCATACACTAGTCCACTTATAACACGTGAAGGTTCTTTTTTCCGCAAAAATTCCTTCATATGACGTCAATCAGCCCAAAGATAAAACTGATTTTAGAAATGACAACGTTTCTGAGAAACAAATGTCATAATCGTGTTCAGCAGCATTCACTTCATATTTTGCACCACAAACGACGTACATTTGACACATTTTTTGAAGGTGGGACAGTCCCTTTAAGACAGCTAAAATGCATTTTGAAAATACAAAAATCGTAACTTTTACACCAACTTTGGGGGAAAACATACTTTTGACCACCATTTTTTTTTGCTGGGGAAGACAATTGCTCATTTTGCAACCCCACCGCCCGTCTCCCTGGATCTGCCCCTGGAAGCATTTGAAGCCAACTTGACCATCGCTCGGCTTGCATTTGGTTATATACCACGATGGTGTAGGTATTTTGTATTAGATGCGATTGTATTGCCATTATTCGGTTGACATTTATTCTACTAAATGCTGCCCGAACTTTCTCAAGGAAAAGTATGAACCCAGTTTTGGAGCCAAAAATCCGCACGTTTTGCTGCAAACATGCGGAACATCAGACCTGATCAGACCGTCCTCAACACCCTATGCGTCCTCAATGGCTCGATGGAGGGAATCTTCTTTCTCGCGCACGATTGAGCTCTTGTGATCTAAAAAAAGTATCAATTTTATAGGAGTTGATGTCCTTATAGGTACACCTTAAGTTAAACCTTCTTATTTATGTAATTGTTTGCCTGTTCTCCAATGCTTCGTAAAAGAGAAATACAGATAAAATTGAATTTTTGAGCAATGTTTGACTGAGCTGTATTAGGCAGAGGAATGAAAATGGTTCCGCGTGAAATGGAAAAGTAATCAGCGAAAGTCAGTTGATAGGGCGCTCCATTAACAATGAAACGCTCCATTAGCATTACAATTTAGAGCTAGCTCACAAATAGGCCATGTTTGCGGCGGCGGCCAGTCGACTTTTTTGTGTACCTACCTGCTAACCATTGCAGAGAGGTGTCATGTTTAAGCGGTTTCGCTTTTGCACCAATCTGCGGGCCGTTGTGTTTGGGATGAGCGGCACCCGGGCCTGCGGTGACGACGGCATCAGCATACAGATGGTTCGTACCTGTTTTGGAACTCTTGGGGTGGGGTGCTCCTGCATTTGGTTAACTCAGCAATAATCAATCCCGATGTGCTGCATCCTGGAAACATTCCCGTTAGTCATCCTATTCACAAATCCGGTGACCTTTCTGACCCCATCCAACTTCCGTCCTAATATGCCATTGTTCCAGTTCATAGCCAAAATAGTAAGCGCGCAGGTACAAACCAGCAGCTTTACAAAATACCTATCAGATAACCACCTCCTCTCTCCACTCAGCACGGTTTCCCGGCTCGTCCTCGACCGAAACTGCGCTGACCCGTCAAAATTTTCCGACCAAATCCCTATCTGCCCTTTGACCAACGGAGAGTTATCCCTCCTCTGCTGCTGGAATTGACCAAATGTTTTGATGTCATGGACCACTCAAAAGCTCCTTTCTAAATTATCACTTCATGGAATTGACACGTTCTGTTCTCAAAGCTTATCTGTGCCAACCCACCCAGAGCGTCAGCCTCAACTGACGGTCTGGGGTGTTAAAAACTTCCCTCCTTCCGCTCCCCAACAGCATCGTGTGGTTTTTCAGGGTTCATCTTTAGGCGCCTCCCTGCGCGTCTTCGCAAATGACTCAAGTCTGTTTGCCGGGGACGCAGTGGTGGTCCAATATGCAGACGACACTCAAGTATTGGTCATATGCGGCAAAAAATCCCCAATTCAACAAGTCGTCCTAAATCGCATGGAAAATACCTTAGCTTCTTTGACAACTGGTTTCGAGCAATGGACTCAAAGTAAACGCCGCTAAGACCCAACTGATGCTTTTGGGCAAGCCCTCAAAATTTTGCGCACTTTGCCTGAACATTAAAAGATTAACGGTTTCCCGTCCTGAAAGGAAATGCACTCTTTTTGCCAGTGTATGTGCTTAAAAACACTTTTAAGACATATGAGAACAGTGACCTCGTTGCTCATTTAATCCATTATTTCAGCAATTATCAGCGTTTAAACTTTGACTTTTCAAAGACTTGTATCTGATAACGAGTACTTGAACGGGATTACTGTCCACCACTTTTTAATATCTCTATCCTTGGTTCCGGGTGGTTCCGGGCGTAGGCAGAGAACGGCTGTCTATTACCTCAGCAAGTACTGCAAAAAGTACGCGGTTGGCAAATCACGAGCACTTTTGAAACGTCTTCGTAAAGAAGAATGCATTTTCATAAAAATGGTGGTAAACCGTGGCCTTCCTACACCGTTGATACAGTACGTTTACCTATGTAACCATTATTCTGGGAAAACCCGTATAATCCCTTTAAAGTAAAATTCCGCGAACATGATTTAACCCCCATATCAGAAGCAAAAAACCTAAGGTCTCAACTTCGATCGTCGTTGTGTTGGGATCGTCAAAATGTCTCCATCTTGAACACAGCGCTGCTATGGAGTTTTGGCTGGTTCTATCACATCTGAAGGGCACCTGCCACGGCCGTGCTCGCCGTGCTGATCCCACGCCCTGGTTTTCTCGCAGATCCGGTACTGTATTTCGGTTATATGGCAATGGGAAGAAGGGAAACCTCTATCGCATACAAAAAATCATTAACTATTCTGCAAAAATACTTTTTGGTCGAAAGAAATACGACCATGTATCGGATCTGCTGGAGAGACTGGGGTGGCTCGGCGCGGAGGGCATGGCCACATATCACACGCTGTGCCTCACGCCAACAAGGTGCGTCACTGCGGTGAGCTCTGAGCAGCTGGCTTCGTGTTTCTCACCGTAGCAGAGGGCTCGTGCTACCGAGCGGGTCACCGCGCCAGGACCACATGCTGTATGTGCCTCGGTCCCGGAGGAGATGGGGCGGCCGGTCGTTTTGCCCTGCCGGGCCAGCATGTAATAATGAATACCAGCGACGCGAGCATTGGTGGGACCTGGCCGTGCCGCTTTCTGTCGCCGCCTGAAAAAACATCTTACTGCGGCGCCGCCGGAGCCGGACTGACGCGACGCCCCTCACGCGCACCCCAACGGTGATTATTTAGACTCGGCTCGTGCCTATATGTGTGTGCGTGTGTGTGTAGGGGGGGAGGTGTACCTGTGTGACCTTTTATCCTCGAATTGTGTTCGCACTGACATTGCCTGATGTATTTTAACTTACGACGATAGGTTGTAATAGCCACGGCTCTACTTGTGGATAATCTCAATACAAGTCTGATTCTGATTCTGAATCTGTGATTCAATGTTTTTGTTAATTTTTGTTTTTCAAAATAAATGTGTTTGTTGTTGTTGTTGTTGTTGTTGTTGTTGTTGTTGTAAGTGCCGGCTGAAATTTAGATGCCGTGAAGGCAATCACTGGTGATGCATATTCATACGAGGCGTATTGCGTACTGCGCGATCATTACTGGGAACTAAGCAGATATTTCCTCAAAATGACGGAACTTTCCAAACGAGCTGATCGGAGCTCCTTCCTGCAGACGTGCAGCGCATCACACAAACTGTCCCGGCTACGGAATAGTGGAAGCGCCAGCATACGTCCTCGTCGTACGGCGCGTCGGTTTGGCGGCCGTCTGCTTCGTGTCGGCAGCCATGGCATCGATCTTCCCTAACATGCTCCCTCCAGTGAGTCCTTTGATCTTTGCAAAATAGCGCATTGTGTTTGCCGGGAGTGTGTAAACAGATGCAGGAACGGAACTTCGGCATTTCAATAATGCAACATCAGACGGGTGTTTTCAAAGAGGAGCTCTGGTTGCTAAAAGTGTGCTGAAATTCTACGCATTCAGTGCTGGAGACTTCACTTAAGGTGCCCGCTCGATAAGATCAGAGGCATGTTCATATACCTAGGTAATCATTTAAGTTTGTGAAACCAAACAGCTGGGCCAATGTTGGCATGATAACTGAGAAGGGTCAATTAATGCACCGATTCCACAGACCAATTCTGAGTCACTTGTGAATCCGTCAGCGCCACGTGCAGTCCCGTGACACCGCCACACGCACACGCACACGCACACGCAACACGCACACGCACACGCACACGCACACGCACACGCACACGAACGCACGACGCACTGCCGCAACGCACACGTAACAGCGCCACACGCACACGCAACACGCACAACGCACACGCACACGCAACACGCACACGCAAACACGCAACACTCACACGCACCGATCACACGCACGCGCACGCACACGCGCAACGCACGCACGCACGCACGCACGCACGCACGCACGGCACGCACGCACGCAACGCACGCACGCACGCACGCAACGCACGCACGCACACACCCGCACACCCGCACACGCACACGGCACACGCCACACGCACACGCACACGCACAACGCACACGCACACGGCACACGCACACGCACACGCAACACGCACACGCACACGCACACGCACACCGCACACACACACGCACACGCACACGCACACGCACACACACACACACACACACACACACACACACACACACACAAACACACACACACACACACACCAGGCGCCGCACGCCATACTCTGCAAATATCCAACGACCAACACCATACTCCATTCAGCCGACCTCCCGGACCATTCAGGCGACCTCCCGGACCATTCAGGCGACCTCCCGGACCATTTAGGCGACCTCCCGGACCATTCTGCCGACCTCCTGGACCATTCAGCCGACCTCCCGGACCATTCAGCCGACCTCCCAGCTGCGTAACGTCCACCCAGCGCCATAACCAGCCCGAGACTAGGAACTTNTTTGAAGTCGATTCATTCCATGCAACGTCCATAGGCGTAATGTTAAAATCCGAAAATATTGAGGGGGCAGTTGCCCCCCCCCCCTGCCCCCCGGCTCCTACACCTATGACTATATATCTTAAGGCTGCCCCACACTGAGCCTCTCATGCGGGTGCGAGCCTGCGGGGTGGCAGATATTGTACTCACTTTGAGGTAGTTCGGTCGGGGTGGCGGGTGTCTTGCGTGTCGGAAAGGTTGTAGACTGGCACGCCAGCTGGCAATATGTGTCAATATTGTCAATTTAATTCTTCAATTTTCCAGAAACGCTCGTGGGCTGAAAACCACGCAACCTCGCATGCGAGGCTGCGTGGTTTTCATCCCGCGAGCTTTTCTTGAAAATTGAATAATTAAATTTACAATATTGACACATATTGCCATCTGGCATGCCAGTTTACAACCTTTCCGACACGCAAGACACCCGCCACCCCGACCAAACTGCCTCAAAGTGAGTACAATATCTGCCACCCCGCAGACTCGCACCCGCATGCGAGGCTCAGTGTGGGGCGGCCATTAGTCTCAGCGGGCGTTTGGTTTCTCCTATATAACTTGCGTCACAGAGCTTGCACTTAAGCTCATACACAACATTCTTCTGTGTGCACTGTCCTCTAAACCCACTCTTGCACAAATTCAAATTGCATCTATTTCCCCCCGGACAGCGAGGTGGCGCGAAAGCTGAGCGCACTAACTGACTTTTCAACTTATTTTCGTTTCTCCAAGCTAGCCTTAAGTTTAAGCCCGATCTTTCACCAACTTTTTTACTTTGCAAAGCAAATTTTCGTCAATATACGGTAATGTTTAGCAGTGGCGTATTAGAAATCCGCCAAGCTCTCAAGGGGCGCCAAAACCACTCATGAGGGCACCGTCAGCGAAAAAAAATGCTGAAGCGGGGGGGGGGGCATAGGCCCACGATAATTTTCCGAAGGCGCTCTTGATGATTACCCAATTTGGTACTTGAGTCCTAACCCAATATCCTGTTAAGGCGCCCCATACCGAAGATGCCAACGCACTCTGAAAGGCGCCCCACCCATATATCCGAAGGCGCCGCCCTAACGATACATCTCCGAGGGGCGCCCTCCTCAAATAGCTCGATAGACAACCCGTCTGTGAGACTGGAGGCGCCCCGCCTCAGCCTCAGGTGAACGACCCGCTCTTGGAGGTATGTAGGCGGAGGGCGCCCCCCCGGCGCCTCGGAGATATGTATCTGAAGGGTGATTTATGGCACTATGTTGAGAAGGCGCCTTCAGAAGGTGAATCGATCTTGGGCCTTGCAAGGTAATGTGGGAGGCCGTCCTCAGAGATGTATCCGGAGGGCGCCTTCATAACGCCTTCTCGTATATGTAATCAGATATAACTACCACCGGTAAGTCTATTCTGAGACCCGACTTAATGAAGTTGTGGGAGGGTGTACGCCATCAGTAGACGTAATGCGAAGGGGGTCTATTTGGAAGCCTGCAGTATTGTTGATAATCTTTGGCGAGGAGCCGTTTTCAAAGGTGCATGGGGGCGCTTTGGGAGGTATGTAGGAGGGCGCCTTCATGAATCATGTTGGTATCGGATGGCACCTTGGGATGTGTATGGGAGGGCGCCTTTGGAGGTATGTTTGAGGGCGCCCTCTCCAGAAGTTTTCCAAAGGGTCCCTTTGAAGCATGTGGGAAAGCGTAAGAGGTGTATTCTGGAGGTCCCTCTGATGCGCAGCTATGTGGAGGTATGCGCCTCTGCAAGCATTATAGGAGAGAGGCGCTATTACGAGGATGTGGGAGGGCACCTTCCAAGTGTACCGAGCGCGCCCTCACATTCAGTGAAACCGCTTCTTCATATTCAGTCACACATTACTCGCGGAGCGCGCCTCACATTCAGCGATGGGAGCCTTCGGCGCCCTTTACTGAATGTGAGGTGCATGAGGGCGCCTTCGGCGCCCAAGGGGGGGGGGGCATGGTGCGGTGACCCCCCCTAAATACGCCCCTGGTGTTAAGTATCCATCCTCCCCCACTGTCCGTTTCCGCCTGTTTGAGTTTCTGATAGTCATCTGATTATTGCTGTTTTGGTAATGTATAATTTCTGATGAAGAGCTGTGCTCGAAATATTAATATAACGTTTTTTTGGTACTACCATATTTTAATTTCGAGAAAGAGGGCATAAATGATAAAACTGATTATAATTTGCCTATACATGTTCCTCGCACAAGCACTAGCCAATATCAAGAGCAATTCATTTTTAATTTATCCTCGTATCGTAAAAACTGATATTTATTAAGAATCGTATCGTAAAATCGTCAAGAATCGTATCTTAAAAACTGATATTTATTAAGAACATATTTAGTTTTGACCTAATTTGATGGAGCATTCACACGAAATTTATGTTCGGTAAGTAAGCGACGCATTCGTATTCAGCGACGAGTTCCGATTTGGCTCAAAATCAGTACGTAGGTCAATGTTGCCGAGATTTTCACGAATAAGATATCGGTTTTTCGATAGCTGACCTAATTTGACCTCTGGGGGTTGTACCCTCTAAGATAAATATTTATCAGCCGATTCGAGAACAAAACAACACTATAGTGTGTCTCGCCGTGCCGACAAACCGCAACTCCAATGAATTTAATTTCAAGGCCATAGGTCAAGGTCACTTAAGGTCACTTTGCAAAACAATGTAGGTACCCTCTAATATCTGTATTTATCAACTGTTCGAACAAAACACATAATGTGTTTCGCCATGCCAACAAATCAAAACTCCGAGGAATGTGATTTAATGGTCATAGGTCAAGGTCAAAGTCCATTTAGGTCACTTTGAAAAATGGTGTACCTACCCAGCTAACAATTTGACGTTGTCACTACGTTGTGACAAGGTTGCAAAACAACTACACAACGTTGTGATAGTGTAATTTTGTAGACTCCCAGGAACGTTGTCAAAACGTTCCTTGTGACGCTTACAAAACGTAGAGAACAACGTTGCTAACAACGTTACTTGGCCAAGCATAGTCTAACGTGACTTACGTGCGTTGATCTTTAATCTTAGTAAGATGTGTGAATATGCTTAATTTTAGAGATAATTGTACGCACATTGCGAGCTGTTCTCCCACAGTTTATCCAGACACAAAGTTGTGACATCGTAACGATGCTACGTTGCTGTAACGTTTTTTTTTTTTTTTTTTTTTTCTTTTAACCGCCACCAAGAGCAGGTGACCGGCGTAGTGCCCCCTCCCCTATCCCAGCGACTCAAATACCATACGTTCCACCAGAGGAACAAAAAGAGAAAGTCGCACGGCCACTCCTAGACTAAGAAAATGGGGAAAGACTTATATAAGCATAATAGGAGAGAGAATGCCCCTGGTTAGTATGGTAAATTAGAAAAGAAGGCAATAGTAGTCATCACTGAAGACAGCAAAAGTGAAGCCCCCTAAATAGGATCCCATATTAATTCATGGCAGTTCACTCATTCATACATACCAGTGGTTAGCTAAGAACTTCAGGCAGACATTCCGGGGACTATTCCTGGTCATTTTCATGCATGTGTATGCTGGATTTTCAGGGAGCCAATCTAGCTAAGCAGAGCTTGTTGCTGGTCGGCCCCCCAGAGCCAGCGCCATAGGTTAGGGTGAAATTAGTTTGTGTATAATATTACAAGAACAACTTAGGGATACAGAAAACTTGAGCAAAACTCTGGTAAAATAAGATTACAAAACCAACTAACATGAATTACAAAAATTGTCTATTAGGAATAATTTACTTCCTGCTACAGAATAGGCCAGACAAGTTATACATTTTTTTCTTCATTTTCTGTTCATTCTTAACCTTCTTTCATGCCCATTTTTTTCATTGCTACAGGGTTCCCACACAATGTGTCACACCCATCCACGAGCTACCATTCTGCAGCAGGGCGCACGGAAATAGAATTTTCGCCAGGACGGCCATCAGGGCATTCGTCCTTGGCGAGCGTCCGTTGTCATGTAGCTCCCGTGACCCACTGACCGACTACCCGGCCACTGGGAGGGTGGCTGGGGGTAATTTCTCTGAATGGTTCCCAGCTGTGCGCGCGACCAGGTGTCCAGAATGGTCAAAGAGCAGTCTTTGTTCGGCCCGCTTGTCGGGCTGTCGGCATTGGTCGGACGCGGAATACCGATGGTCAGGTTGCCGAGAATCTGGGCTCACTCTTCGCTCCCCATCTTGCCACTGATGTCCCCACGACACGAGGCGGACAGGAACCTGGAGAACGAGAGGGCGCGGATTAGGAAAGTCTCTGTCCCATCCCAAGTAGGCCATATCGTAATCGGACCAAGTCCGCGCATGAACAGAGAGGTCTCACTCAACAAGTAAAAACTGGCGCGGAGGTGGCAGCCAGCGGGTCACCATGGGTATGGCCAAGTCATCGTGCTTCAGATACTGAGAAATCCTTGCGGCTAAAACCACATCAAACCCGCCTCCAGCCGAGGCGCTGACGGAGTCGCAGAAGCGCAAGAGGGCCTGGGAGTTCGCCATGGCGAGGCTGCGAGTGGACCGTCCTATCGAGCTAGAGCACGGAGTTTTGTTCACGCCTGGCGAGTCTCCGTTATGAGCTCTTTCACCCGCCCAATCCGACCAAAACGACACCGAGTTTGGCCCATCAAAGCTCGGAGTCCCTCTCAACCGAGACCGTCAAAGCAGCCGCTTGAGATTCATGGCGTGGGAATGATGAGCTAATCGCGGGCTTTCAGACCTGCAAGTCATCCTCGGGGCCAGACCGTGACCGGCTGTATACTTACGTAGAGGAGATCCTCACGCAAGATGGCGGACGGTCTGCACGTATTGGCGCGGCGGAAGCAGACGCCCCTCCGACTCAAGGGTCAACTTTTTGCGACATGTCAAGGGCCGTTGTTTCAACAAAGACGGCGCACCAGTCACATTGAAGGGCCCGCAAGCGCCAGGAGTTGGTGTCAGTCTCCCACACTTTTCGGCGTCTGAAATGAGTGAACCACCCAACAGCCCCGACCTGTCGCCAATTAAAACTCTTGGGCGATAGTCAGGATGCAGATGAACCAAGATGGTACCAGCTACGTCTGAGGGCACGGGATAAGGAACGTCGGAGCGACCAGGTCCTAGTTATCAGCCTCAGAGCTTGCTCGGACAAGCCTGATGTCCGGGCATGCCGGACCGTATGAGAAACCTGTACCCGGAAGAAGAAGGAGGCGTTCTATCTGTAAATTTAAACATGCGCCGCGACTTATCGTTTTCGCGTTCTGCCGGGGCTGGAAGGGTGTGACGATCACTTATGGGACACCCTGTAGTTTATTCTTAGTTTACTTCATATCCAAGGACACTTTTTTTGTACTTTTTCGGTTTAATTGTGCACATTTGATTTCAAACTGCCATTTCCTGTTCGTACTCATCTCGGGGGACCTGATTCTCGTAGCAGGTTAGGATTTCACTTTAGTCTTAGTGTGGTGATTAATTTTACCCTATAATTTTTGCTATGTTACCAGGTGTTGTACATGTTCCATGTTTTCTGGGACGAAAAACCTTACAGTGTGTTTGCAGGTAATGTTATATCTTGTAAAGGGAATCTCAAACATATCTGGCTCTGGTTATATTAGGTATTTTTACATGAGGATGTTCCACTTAACACATGGCTTGTGAGTTATTTATATTTTATATGCAAAGATAATGGACTTGTATTTGAGCCTATTACTATGCATAGTAAGGCATTCCAATTTCTTTTGAATTTAGAGTGACTTGAGTCTCTCGAAGTTCAAACCAAAATTGGTTCTGGCCGAACGTTTCTGTATCTTCAAGATGCATTGAAGGTTTGTGTCATAATTTATGCCCCATAACAGTTTAACAGCAACGTTCATACAACTTTGCCTTCACAACACTCACGACGTTGTTGCAACGTTGTTAAACCGTAAAATTCCAACTTGATTTTTCACCACGTTGCTACAACGGTATCTGTTACCTGGGTACCCTCTAAAATATTAATTTATTAATCGATTCGAGAAAACCAACACCATTGTGTGGCTCGCCGTGCCGACAAATCGTAACTCTGATGAATTTTGTTTCGAGGTCTTAGGTCAAGGTCAAGGTCACTTTGAAAAACGGTGTACCCTTAAACATATTTATTAATGAACGGATTCGAGACGAAAAACATCTTAGTGTCTCTCGCCGTGCCAACGAACCGCCACTCCAATAAACTTAGTTACAAGGCCTTAAGTCAAGGTCGCTTCAGGGCCAGGCCACTTTGAAAAACGGTGTACCCTCTTAAGTGTTAATAATTCGAGAAAAAAAAACATAATGTGTCTCGGCGTGCCGACAAACCGAAACTCCGAAAAAAATGACTTCAAGGTCATAGGTGAAGGTCAAGGTCACTTTGAAAACGGTGTACCTACTCTCTAAAATCTGAATTGAACAACCGATTCGAGAGAAAAAATAGTGTCTCGCCGTGTCGACAAAAGCCGTGTTTGCCGTTTTTCTAAGTGACCTTGACCTTGAATTATGACTTTGAAACCAAATTTCTCGGAGTTGCGGTTTGTCGGCACGGCGAGACACAACGATGCTGTTTTTTCGAACCAGTTTATAAATACAGACTTAAGACTTTAAAGGATACACAATTTTTCAAAGTGACCTTGCTCTATGACCTTTAAACCAATTTCTCCGTAGTTACAGTTTGTCGGCACGGCGATACACATTAAAGTATTTTTTTCTCTAATCGGTTGATATATAATATTTTTAGAGGGTACACCGTTTTTCGGAGTAACTTAAAGTGACCGCATTGACTTTAACATATGACCTTGAAGCCGAATTCCTCGGAAATTTCGGTTTGTCGGCACGGCGAGACAATTTTTGTATTGTCTCTCTCTCTCTCTCTCGAATTGGTTGATAAATATATATTTTAGGAGGTTCACCATTTTTAAAAGTGACATAAGGTGACCTTGACCTATGGCCTTGAAACCAAATTCCTCGGAGCATCGACTTGTCGGCACGGTAAGACACACTATGGTGTTGGTTTTTCTTGAATCGGTTCATATATACAGATTTTAGAGGTAAACCGTTTTTTTTTTCTCAGAGTGACCTGGACCTTGACCTATGGCATTGAAACTAAATTACCTGCAGTTGAGGTTTGTCGGCACGGTGAGACACTATGGTACTAGTTTTTTTCCGAATCGCTTCATAAATACATATTTTAGAAGGTAAACTGTTTTTTAAAGTGACCTAGTGACCTTGACCTATGACCTTGGAACAGAATTCCTCTGAGTTCAGATTCAGATATATTTTCACCGAGGGTCCACATCAACGATGGTTTTTCACCTAGCACGTCATTATAGATTAAACAAGATATGGGGCTAAGAGCCACTAAAACAGCTAACACGGTGCAGATAAATCACTCAGAGTGACATCAGGGTAGTGCCGCCAATATTGCTTGCTTCAGACAAGCACGGAAAGCGGGGGCATCCGGATCCAGCCCGTAACTGTTCAACAGTTCGACACCGCGAGTGCACAGTCTACGTCGTCCGGACTCGGTTCGGGTTCGCGGTCTTGTGATCTGGTCAGCGCGCCTGGTGTTGTGCTGGTGTAGCTCTCGTGCACGCGGCCCGAATGGTGTCACAGAGATAGCGGGATGGCCTTGTTGGTGATCGAAGCTGTACTGCGCATACAGTGTGGTACTCGGCGAGTTCGGTGGCTCGCATCCAGCCGAGCTGCTCGATGACGTCAGAAATGTCAGAAATGAGAAATGTCACAAATGAGTTCCGGTTTTTCGTCACGATAAGACACGCTATGTGACTAATGTGTTGTTTTTTCTCGAATCGGTTAATAAATACTTATTTTAGAGGGCACACCGTTTCGAGAAATTTGATGACCTCTACAGGTCAAATTAGGATAGCTATCGAACAACCGATAGCATATTCGTGATTATTTCGGCAACATTGACCTACATACTGATTTTGAACCACATCAGAACTCGTCGCTGAATTTGTTTACGAATGCGTCGCTAGCTTGACGAACACACGAATTTCGTATTTAACATGAGTCTGGGCGCCAGACCGTTCCAACTTCCAACTTACACAATTATTGCAATGACATGAATGCGAGATCCCAATTTGAGCGAATCAGGTCAAATGGCAGATCGTTGGGCTCTGGTCTGATACAATGTGTCGTTCATTGATTCTCGCTCCCTGGTGATAGTTGAATTAGAGTTCAAACGACCGAGATATTTCTCCTCGCCAACCATTGGCGTTAGCCAAAGGGAAATCTTCCCCCAACGGCCAGAGCCCATTCGTAGAACCAAGCTTGAAATGGCGACTCAGTTTGTGAATTTTGAGATGGCTTTTTAGCGAGAATCGTCGCGCTTGTTAAATAAGCATTGTACTTAAATACAACCAAATGAGTCTTGGTGCAACATACGTCTTGTATTATGCATGCTCTTTATATCGCTTGTAATGTGTATTAATCAATCCTACTCATGACAAAGCAACAAAATAAGTAGCGAAAATACGCCTGTAAGCCAGTACGGAAGCATTCACATGGTACGTAGTGTACACTACACAGTGCAATGTCTGTAAAGACTAGCTTATTAACTTTACATACAGCTGCATGTGCCACGTGTCGTTACAAATGTGCAATTGCATTGACCGTATACCAATTTCAAACAAAAACTATCAACTTACTATCCATATGGATTTCAAACTAACAGTACTGTATCTCACCAAAATATAACGCAGACAATGAAGACATGCGACACAATATAACCTAGAATTAGAACAGCCCTGATGCAGTATTTCAAGACAAACAAATTCAACAGACATGATCAATGCTCTTCTAGTCAGCCGCAATAAATGTCTTAGATCTCAAATGAATTTAAACCATTGCAAGCTAGCTAAATAATAAGCCAAAGCAAATCAACACTGCATCCTCCAATGCTTTGATTTCATAATCAGTCAAGCGTACAACAAACGTTTTACGCCATGGATGAAATGCAGGACGCCACAAACAACTACGTAAGACAAAATACGCATAAATAATGACCGACTCAGGCGGCTGGCTTTGACTTGGAGCGTGAGCTGTTGCGGTGTTTCTTCTTCCTGCCTTGGGACGACGAGTGGACCGACTCGACCTGGTTCGCCATCTTCTCCTTGATCTGATCCTCCGTCAGCGGCACGACATCACTATCCGCCTCACTCTCGTCACTGAAAGGCAGAACGATAGCTTAGCGCAAAGCTCGTATCGTCTGTTATCAGCCACAGACTGTAAATTGCTGACTTATTACGGCACCTGGCTCTGCGAGAGCACACATGTGTCGTGTTCTAACATATTATAACAAGTCCATCAAGAGACAAAAATTGAAAGCATGTCTGGAAGCAATTTGCATGGCATCCAGTTAAAAAGGCGAAAACAAGGCTGATACCAAAAAGTGGTTGAACCCACGACATTTCATGATTATTCATTTCATTTAATAAACCTCGACATTTCGACATTTCGTGAGCCTCGATTATTCATGAAGAGCACGCACAAAAAATTCAAACCCCAAAACATCAGACATATAACCCTCCCTTTCCCAAACCGTGCAGTATCTGCCCCCACCACCACCAGCTCTCGGTACGTACCCGGGCGACGGTGCTGCCACCTTGATATCCACGGCGGCCAACTGTTGCGGCAGCAGCAGGCGGCTGCTCTGCTGGCGAGCCGAGGCGATCGAGCCAGTGGGCGAGTTCTCCGAGTCCTCCAGACCTTCACCCGAGTCGCGCTGGAAGTCGATAAACTTGCGGACACGCAGCAGGTCGTTGACGCGCTGCTCGACCATCGTCAGGTAGGTCATGATGTTGTTCTCCGTGACTTGTTGGTTGTCGCCTGATGGGGAGAGCGGGACGCCATCACTGTGGTGACAAAGTACGACGACTTGCTTTTATGCGGAAACGTTAAAAATACTCAGTGGCGATTTTGTTTAAGTCAGCATGATCCACCATTGTTACTGCTTTATATATAAAACAAATGTCGATTATTAGCATGCTGCGAGCATAAAACGACAAATAAGCTAACTTAGAAAGCTACGATAAACAATCGGTATTGTATCAATTCACAAGCATTTGGACCATTCCCAACCATTCCTTCACTTGAGTGGGAGTCGTGAACTTCAAAGTTTCTGGCAACGCTCAAGGGCATGGTGTTTAGCTTCATTGAGTTTAGCGACTTCAGTCTGAACAAATATCCGGTACAATGCGGAAACGTCTTGCCTCGTGACAGCGCCTGTCAGATGCCAGAATCCATGGGCGTTTCTTCAGAACTCAGTTACACAACGTTTTTAATCTGGACCATACAAACCATCAAGATGTCGCAAAACGGTGAATCCAGGATTGATATTGGTTCTAGGAATAAGGATAACAGCGTTGTCAGTAAGCACTTACGAATGTTGTCATGCTTGTTAACTAGATGCAAAATGAACTGCGACGTTGATAAACATCGGCAGCTCCATGTAGGTACGGTAGTTACTAGTTCCAAATCCGAGTATATTCGATAGGATCATGGTTTAGGCAATATATTTGTTTGGCGTCACCAACTGGCGGAACACGTGGAAGTGACATTGGATTTGGAGTGTCACGAAAATACATTATGAGACCTTTGATCCTACCCACATAGCCCCACCTTATCGGACCCCACCTAAATATTCGAGAAAGGAACACCAATATGTAAGGAGTTACCATAAATCGGCGCCTTTCAACCCCTTCTTTCCAACCTTTTCCCTCCACTTATCTTTTTGCCCTTCCTCAAGCCTAAAACAACCTTATCTGCAAAACTCCAACTTAAAGTCCTCATCATTGCCTTTTAACGCTTCATGCCAACTGTACTTAAGTAGACTTTTAGTACTTTGTTCCCATTCTGGAACAGAAATGAACAGAATGTTCCCATTCTGTTCCCTTAACGAGCATCTATCTGCAGACGATACCCATGGACCAGGGTGTGGCAGGAAACAATAATTATAACATAATCGAACCTGACCTAACCTTTACAGCAATTATGGTCGCAGGGGCCCACGATTATAGCGCTCCGCTCGCATTTGCTTTCTGCGCTGCGACCCTGCCAGTGGAGCTGTCGCCCCCACCCCTCCTCCCCCAGACCATCTCGTAGACAAACCACGGGGATCGTCTGCACTCTGCTGATAGATGCTCGTAACCTAACACTAATGCAACTACAAAAGGCTGGGAATGAGGGCCAAGAAGTTGGACCTGAGGCGAAAAGCTGCTCCTTGTAGTAAGTTGTTATTGAGAATTGAGATATTTTACGTTGTAAATGATTTTACAAATGTAGCAAAGTATTATTCCTATACTCAAGCACCTAAGATAGGACCATTCAAGATTTGCAGTTTTATGTTGCAACACTGGAATTAAATTCGCTACATCAGTGAAAATACTAGCATCAAACGATCCGGTGAGTTCCACCTAACAACACTTGCACCATTGTTACTTTTTGTTTCTCTTGTTAGTAATTGTTACGACAATCAGCAAAGTAAACCGTGCAAGCTAGGTTCCTGTGCTTCGCCTTGCCTGTGCTATTCTCCTGTGCGGGACTGCAGTCTCTCAAGCAAACATGTTAAGCGGCACAGTATCCAGTTGATAATCAGGCTGCTGCTGCCCTGGGCCGTAAAAAACGCAGGTAACTAGAACACCCCTGTAAAACATATGTATGTACCTTCAAGGTTGTCTACGTTACTCTCCTATGCGAGACTGAAGTCTTTCTCACAAACAAGTCCAGCGGCACAGTATCCAGTTGGCACTCCTGCGGCTGCTGCGCTATAGGCCGTTCACGTTACTGGACGACGCAAGGCGGCTGATATAGGCTATTGTGTCGTGCAGGACTGCAGTCTCTCCGAAAGCAAGTTAAGCGGCACAGTATTCAGCTGATCGTCAGGCAGCTGCTGTGGCATAGTATTCAGCTGGCATGATTGCCGTTGGACCATGCACTCCTCGATATTTCGGCTCGGTTCGCGTGGAAATGCATGGTTAATTTCGGGGGGGGGGTCAAAGTCCAATGGTAGTCATGGGCGTGACTTCTCGTAACCAGCCCATAAGGGTTACATGTTAAAAGGCCACTTTTCAAAGCCAAGTTTTCGAGACTTTCTTCAAAGAAATATATCAAAGTTGTAATCATAGAAATAAAGTTGAGCGTATTTATTTAAGATTTTGGGATCAAAATGTCAAAGCCCAACCAACGGTTCATCGAGTTATAGCCAAAGGTATGCAATCGCGCCGCTCGGCCGACTACTTTTGAGCAACCAAGAAGGCCGCCGTCATAAGACACAACTTGGCCAATGGGGTCTGCAAGGGAAAATGCTTACCATTACGCTAATATATGAAGTTGTTGATTCGAAACAAAAGCGCCATACATGTCGTGAGTAAGATGCAGCCATATCCTGGTATATTATTCCAGATCTGGTTGTGGCCGTCACTTTTTAGTATGGTTTTAAGTCTTTATAGTATATTTCTAGTGTATGAAAAACTTAGAAGTACCCAGTGTATAGTGCCCTGGTTAATTTAACCGAATACGACAGCATGCATGCACTAATGTTACAATATATTGCACGATACTCGTTAAAAAAACAGACCCACGCCAGAACACAAGCCGTTAACGGAAACTTGATAAAACGATGTAACTCGATGCAACTCTAATGGCGTAATGCCGAAAGCTTGTTTTCCCTCCTTCTGTTTTTCTTCCCCCCCAAAAAAAACTGACATGATAAAGATAATTTTCCCTTACATAATACAAACCGTTTACGTTAGTTTCTACCTAACCGTTAACGTTAGGTATAGACGTTATGCTTCTGAGGAGGAAGCCAATAGCTCCTCTCTTCACACTACAAATACGACAGCATGCATGCAGACGCAGCGTGGCTGATCTGACCGCCGATTTTTCTGATCTGGTAGACCAGTTTGAACATGTCACTGTAACCTATCCGGGGTCAAAATTATTTATCTGCGGTGATCTTAATTGTTGTTTGCTAAAACCTGACACTGACCGCCAAGCGTATATCTTGTTGGATTTTATGTCCGACCATTCTTATCTCAAGTGTGTCTCGTCACCTACTTACTCCGAACCGCGGTTCTATGCTTGATGTTTTTATTACGAATTGTCGCAACGTTTTTAAGGTTTGTCGCACCAAGTTTTGTCATTTCAGTCCGCACAAACTTGTTCCGCGTTTCCGTTGCCATGCCACGCTTTAAGCAGCCGAAAGCACTTGGGTTCGTCTCTGTTGTCTTAACCGTGAGACTCGAACAAGGTAAACTTTACATACTAGGTAGCGCGGGTTTCCCGCTTCAACCAGGGCCTATGGGTGCATGGTTTGACAACTAATTGAAATTTTTTCTCCTAAAACCAGACATATTTTGCCAAAGAATGAAACAACTATTTAGAAATAAATTGGGGGGGGGGGTGAATTAAAAAGTGCGTTTTGATTATCATATGAAAATTAAACTTAACATGCCAATTCAAAAACTCATTTGAAAAATAAGTGCCTGAGGCATTCCTTAAGCTTGAATGAGGTGGCAATGCACTTTTTGCATTGTGGTTGACGTTATCTGATGCTAACAGCTGACGCTTCTGCAATGCCCTGAGGGTGTTCTGCAGGTTGGATGAGGTGGCAATTTCACTACTATTACGTGTTGTCCTTGGTAACTGCATGTAAGCGAAACTGGCGCACGTCAGCTGAGCGCTATTGCAGTGAGAGGTGAAAACGAACTGGCGCACTTGGGTTGTTGTCATGGCAAAACGAGCCCAGCAAACACGCCTGATGATTTGTATCTCCGGAATCGGAGGAACAAATCATCAGCTGGCCCGACTTTTTTTGATGCTCAAAACCGGACCCCCTCTGGACCAAACGCCCTTAATCTTGATCATCCGCGCGAAGCCGGACTGGCGCTGTTGTTAATTCAGCCACCGTCACTTAAGTGGAATCCACTTTTGGCCATCTTTTTGCCGATTATGGACTCCCATTCCCCCTGTCAGGGACTGTTTAAAATAATTCGGAACCCGATCGGCCCCGTGGTGGTCAGTACAACCAAAGTATGATGGTCTCGCGCCGTGGGGCGCTAGCGAGTTTGGTCTACGGTCCAACCGAGTACCGCGATGCAAACCGGCCGTGCGTTCTGCGTCCGACGGGATTAACTCGCGAGGATGTGGAGCGCGATCCGTTGAGGGTAAGAACGGGAGTCGAGTGGCGACTTATTAAAACCGTCGTCGCAGCAAACGAGCCGCCCGTAAGCTACCAATACGTGACACCTGACGACCTCAATCGTTATTTTGTTGCGTGGGTCCGCGTGTGGCTGATGACGTTGAGATGTTTGGGGCCTACGCCTGACTTTGCCTGTCGTCTGCCTCGTGTTGGCTCTGTGGCTCTTGTCTGATGCCGTTGTCACTCGCGGAGCTGCGGGCCGTTGTGTGTGGGATGAGCGGCACCCGGGCCTGCGGTGACGATGGCATCAGCATACAGATGATTCGTACCTGCTTTGACTCGTTGGGGTGGGTGCTCCTGCATTTGGTCAACTCTAGCATAACCCAGTCCGATGTGCCTGCATCCTGGAAACATTCCCTAGTTCATCCTATTCACAAATCCAGTGACCTTTCTGACCCATCCAACTTCCGTCCTATATCCATTGTTCCAGTCATAGCCAAAATCGTAGAGCGGGCAGTACACCAGCAGCTTTACAAATACCTATCAGATAACCACCTCCTCTCTTCCACTCAGCACGGTTTTCCGGCCTCGTCACTCGACCGAAACCGGCGACTCAATTTCTGACCAAATGCTTCTGCTTTGACCACGGAGAAGTTTCCCTTCTTGCCTGCTGGTTGAGCCAAATGTTTTGATGTCATAGACACTCAAAACTCATTTTAAATTTTCTTCATGGAATTGACACGGTCATGGTTCTCAGCTTATGCTGTGCAACACACCCAAGCCGTCAGCTCACTGACGGTCTGGGAGTGGTGTAAAATTCCTCCCGTCCCAAACAGCATCGGTGTTTTTCAGGGTTCTCTTTAGGCCCCTCCTTCTACTGCGTCTTCGCAAAACCAGATCTCAGTCTTGTTTTTGCCGGGGACGCAGTTGGTGGTCCAATATGCAGAACGAACTAAAAGTATTGGTCAGGCGGCAAAAAAAATCACCAAATTCAACTAGTGTCTATCGCAATGGAAAAATACTCTTAGCTTCTCTTGACAACTGGTTTTCGAGCAAATGGACTCAAAGTAAACGCCAGTAAGACCAACTGGATGCTTTGGGCAGCCCTCAAAATTTGCGACACTTTGCTGAATTAAAGTAAAATTTCGCGACCATGATTTAACCGATTCAGAAGCAAAAACCTAGGTCTCAACTTCGATCGCTCGTTGTGTTGGGATGTCATGTCTCATCTTGACCAGCGTGCTATGGAGTTTTGGCTGTCCATCACATTGAAGGGCACTGCCAAACGGCCGTGGCTCGCCGCGCTGATCCACGCCCTGGTTTTCTCGCAGATCCGGTACTGTATTTCGGTATATGGCAATGGGAGGAAGGGAAACCTCTATCGCATACAAAAAATCAGTAACTATTCTGCAAAAATACTTTTTGGTCGAAGGAAATACGCCCATGTATCGGATCTGCTGGGGAAGCTGGGGTGGCTCGGCGCGGAGGTCATGGCCACATATCACACGCTGTGCCTCACGCACAAGGTGCGTCACTGCGGTGAGCCTGAGCAGCTGGCTTCGTGTTTCTCCACCCGTATGCAAGGCTCGTGCTACCGAGCGGGTCACGCGCAGGACCACATGACTTGTATGTGCCTCGGTCCGGGACGGAGATGGGGCGCGAGTTTTGCCTGCGGGGGCCACACTATATAATGACATAACCACAACCGCGAGCTGGCTGGGACTGCCCGTGCGCTTGTTCTGTCGCCGCCTGAAAAAAACATCTTCTGCGGCGCCGCCGGAGCGGACTGACGCGACGCGCCTCTCACGCGCACCCCAACGGTGTTTATTTAGACTTGGCTCGTGCCTATATGTGTGTACGTGTGTGTGGGGGGGGAGGTGTACCTGTGTGACCTTTAATCCTCGAATTGTGTTCGCACTGACATTGCCTGATGTATTTTAACTTACGACGAGAGGTTGTAATAGCCACGGCTCTACTTGTGGATAATCTCAATACAAGTCTGATTCTGATTCTGATACAACAATAAATACATATCCATGCAGCCAGCGGTCACTCACCAAGAAGCTCCAGCGGTCACTCACCAAGAAGCTCGAGAATCGGCGATCGGTCGCACTTGGTCTCAGTGACCAGCTGGTCGACACCCTGACAGAGTTGGCGTAGGAGCGCCTGGTACTTCTCCAGTGATTGTTCTGCCTCATCTGCCAGCTCCGACGTCTCGTGGGCCTCCCGCTACAGGGCACACAGCGGGGCGCACCGTGAGTGGGGCGACACATCGGGATGATCGGAGTTGACTGCACGGAGCAGTTAGTGATATGGTTAAGAGCAGCGGGGTAATGATATTTACATTTATGTAAGTTTAGCACTACCTTGAGAACAAATTTGAAAATGTATCATGACGCAAATTTGTATTTGAATCAATGATGGCTAAGTTATTAGTAATTAGTAATCAATTTCTGTTAAACAAGTAATCAATGATGGCTCTCTCTCTCTCTCTCTCTCTCTCCGTCTCCTCAGCGCATCATGCACACAATCCTTCACGCAGACGGTTAGAAAGACTACCCAGGATGCTCGACTGGAACGGACACTAAAGGCCAAAGAACCTATCTGAATTCCGTACATCTTAAGAAGTAAGTAAGTTATTAGCTCGACAGCACGTCCGAATGAGCGTGCACTTAGTCGCTACATCATTAACTAGAACATTTTTGTAAACTACCTCCATCACTGCATGACACAGCTTTTAAAACTGTCAACGCCCACCTACCTCCAGTTTCTGAATCTTCTCCTTCTTATTCTCCGTCTCCTCCACGTCATTCTGCTTGGTCTTCTCTATCTCCTCCTCCGTCATCGTAATCTGCTCCTGCAGGGTCTCCACCTCCGTGTTGAGCTCGTTAACGTAGTTGAAGAGTGCGAAGTTCTTGTCCTCCATCTTGATGTACTGGGCGATCAGGTTGTTGACATCCGTCTCTCCGGCGATGTCGCGTATCTTTCTGAACGCCTCGCGATAGGTCTGTACCGTCTCCTCAGCGGTTTTCTCAGCCGATTTCTCGTGATCTGAAGACACGCATCAATATGTTTGACAGTAGTCAAGCAGAATATATCACTAGCATGCAAGTGCAATAAATACTAAAAAAAAAACGTTAAACGTCGTCGCGTTTTGTCGTCTGTTGAGAATACAGGAATGGAATATAGTGCACGAAAATATTTTACAATCAGTATGAAATGCATCAACTTCAGTGTTGTATCCAACTACATGAAACCATTACAAAGTCTGTTAGTGTTTATGTTAATGCTATATAATGTTATGTTAATGCCATGTTAATGATATGTTAAGCTTTGTTATTGTGATATGTTATGTTAATGTTTGTTAATGTTTACTCGAGCGATGTAACATGAAGCTCCTCGTGTCATGAAAACTTACCCTTCTTTTTCAGTTTCTCTTCGTCCTCTTCAATCTGTCTCTCGTGTGCCTTAGTAGACATGAATTCCTTGAGTTTATGGTCGTGATCCAGAGTTCTCAAAAGGTCCTTCAGCTCCGTCATGTGAGCGACAGATTCCTTCGTGTTCCTGTCACGTAGTGCTGCTGCCTTCGAGTTCGCTTCATCCCTGCGCAACATAGACTCACGTCAAACTAATAGTGATCCATCACCAAGGTGTAATTTTCAAAGAGCACAAAGAACTTAGGCTAGGCTGTAGCGTTGGCGTCAAGCGCGTAAAAATGCCAAACAACCCCTGAGGCTGACGGTAAACTGCAGTCTGCAAATATACATTTTCTCCTAAACAGCGTGAATAACAAACCGCCAACGCATGTCCAGGTTCGGTGGAGCATAACCTAATGCAATAACTCGACGTTGGCCTTGTATAGCACCTCACCGTGCTACGACAGCTGCTGTAGGCATTATACGGCATACGGCACTATACGGCATTACGTCAAAATACGAACCGCTGGTCGTAGGCCTGAGTGGCCTGGTCGATGATTTCCGACGTTTTCTGTTTGGTGGCGGCCAGCCGGTCGATGAGTTTGCGGTACTGTTTGTTGAACGTTGCCCTCTCGATCAGCAAATGATCGATATCGGACCGCAGGTTATTGTTCTCCACCAGCATTGTGTTGAACTTGATATTTGTCTGTGGCGAAACAAACGATTTGTTGTATCCACTGGCCAGAGGTACATTTAAGATAAAAAAGGAAGCCTTTGTGACATCATGTACAGCTTTTAAACTTCAACTTAAGGTTCAAATAATTAAAACGTGCTCCAGTGAAATTCAAACGTGCTCCAGTATAGTGTCTGAAGAGTAAAAGTGTGCTTTATTGTTAATGAAAAATAGGCACGAAAGATGCAGCTATAACACTTGTTTCGTATTGTTTTAGTCAACTGTGTGTGAAATAAGCAGCGAGACACTTCGCGTGAACCGGAAGTGCCTCGGCCCCCGCCGGAAACCGGAAGTCAATCGGAAGTCATGGTTCGAGTTCCCGGGATGCTGAGCTTGTAATCGGAAAATTATCCGGGATAGAATCTGTTGACCGTCTAGCACTAAGTCATGTCGTGAAGGGCGTTGGCGCGGCCGAAAATAAGAACTTCCTGGGATAATAACAGGCAAAAGTATATCGGAAGCTATTTGCACACAGTCGACCGAACCCCTTAACGGTAACCCATCCGACCTAGTCCACGTACCGTATACAGCCTATTGTCCAGGCGACGCGCCTTCTTCTGCAGCTGAAACTGCTTGTTGCGCACCACGTCATTAGCGCCCCCTCGTTTGGCCTGTTTCGGTATCTCCTTCTCCACACGACGAATACGACTCTCTATGTCTGCTAACTGCAATAGAATCACCAGTGAATGGAGTCAACGGAGCAAGACGTAGGAGTCACTAAATAAGTCGCTAGCTTGATGATGATGATTTGGGTTTAAGGGCGCCTCAATACTGTAAAGTTATGTGGCGCCCATAAGTCGCTAGCTTCATAGACCTGCTGTTATGTGTTGTTTTAACCAGTTTGATTTCAATTCAAAACGTCGATTCACATCCTTCATCATTTACTTTGTCCCCGTAAAACAGTTATATATCGGAGCTAGCAAGCAACGAGACGGCGTTAAAGGGACGGTGAAATTTATTTGACTACGATTGTACCAGTAAGAACGTCCTGTATCACAGGTCTGGGAAGAACGACCCAACGTCTCACCTGCTGCTTCTCAGTTTCGATTTCATCCAGCAGCTGCTTTTGTTTTCCAACGTATGAACTCAGCTTGTTTGAAGCCACTTTATTATTTCGTGTGTTGTAGTTGGACTTAATAAGGTTCATGTCGGTGTCAATTTCCGCCTTCTCCGCCATCAAGTTATCGATTATTCGCCTGAAACGTAAAATTGGCATAAGGACGATGCAAAATTCACAATTAGCTAACGAGACAGTAGACACGAAGCTATTGCGTTAGACCATGGCAATGGTGCATATCCCCAGAAATGTGTACCCAGGTAAACAGATACCGTTGTAACAACGTTGTGAAAAAATCCAAGATGTTAAATTTTAGCGATTTTTATACAATGTTGCGAGAAACCAACGTCGTGAATGCTTGTGAGAAAGGTTTGCATAAGAAACCGTTTTATTGCCCTGTTTTAAACGTTAACAAGCAACGTTGTCAGTCGTCGAACGAATTTGTTTTCGCAACTTTTTGTTCTAAAGTAACTTGAGAAAGAACAGCTCGCAATGTGGTACAATTATCTAAATTGAGAATATTCACCATCTTACTAAGATTAATGATCAACCACGCAAGTCACGTTAGCTATGCTTGTCAAAAGTAACTTTGTAGCAACGTTGTTTAAACGTTTTGTGAGCGTTATAAGGGAACGTTGTGACAACGTTCCTGGGAGTCTACAAAAATACACTATCACAACGTTGTGTTCTTGTGTTACAACCTTGTCACAACGTAGCGACAACGTCAAATTGTTAGCTGGGTACATACGTATGCATCCGGCGGGAGTCATTACCGAAATTCGCATAGAACTAACGTTATTTCACACACAAAGAAACGTATACATAGTTGCTACCTACATGGGCGTAATATAAGCAAATGGATCATTGCGTGATCTTTTTCCGTTACTAAACAGTTACAAACTGCATCTCTTTGGACTGGTCATAGCTGATGAAATGCACAGTGGTTAATTAATAAGGCAAGTATCATGTCGCTGAACAAAATGATTTACACAAACCTAACCCAAAACGTTATTTAACGCTATACAGAAGACGGTCATTTGTCGTCAATAAAGTTAGAATTCTGACCTCTGTTTCCTGAGAACGGTCTGCGTCTCCTTGTAGTAAGCCTTTCGGTCGTTGTCCATGATGCGGTACTGGCGCTGGAGGCGCGCCAGCTCCGTCTCCGTGATGCCCTCCAGCTCATTCTCCTCCAGCTCAGTGCGCTTCTTACGGTCCATTGTGATGGGCTGCGAGACTCAAACGTACTCAATAAGTTTCCTGCGCTGAAAATGTAAAAAAATGAGTAGTGGCATGAGAGCTCATGTCACGATTCTGAATCTTGTATTATAGGTACATTACGTCTTGTTCACTCGACTACAGGCAAAGATCTCGCCGGGACACGACAGTCACTGGCGGATCCAGGGGGAGGGGGGCAAAGGGGTCATGCACCCCCTAACCACCTGAATAGGCGCAAAATTGACACATTTCTTGATATAGAAGGAAATTTAGCAACTTTTACAAAGGAAGTTTATTTTACATCAGCTATCATTGCATCAGCAAGCGAAATCCGATGAGTTTTCAAAATTATGCAATATTTTTTGCCCCCCCCCAAAAAAAAAAAAAAATGTATTTATGGATCCGCCTGTAACGGCAATGCGGCATTCAGCCCGGATTTAGTAAGAAAGGTAAAAATTAACTATCATATTTTGTTCCATTGTGATGTTAGTTATACGTTATACGCCTAAATACGTTTACATATTATATACCTGCAAGCAGGAAGTCATTGGGAACTTTTTGCTCCATGACAATAATTGGTCCTTTCACCCAACATGACCCCCCATACAATAGAATAAGTGATATTATGATAGGCACTGGTAGCGTTAATTATAATATTATACAACACAATCATTCTGAGGCCCAAACTAAACTAATAAACAGCTTAAACTAATGCAAAGAACTGCATAAGGTAATAAACAAAACGGACTCGACTCACCTTTTGTGCTCAACCGATGCATTCACCCTATTCCAAAGGAATCACGGGTTGCCATCGCAAATTATATAGCAGACACATTGACACTAATTTGGGATTATTTTGAAATATGCTTTGAATTGTTAAAGAAATGGGAATTAAGGGTTCGGTGGTCGCTTTGTATCGTTCGTTTACGTTTACACAAGACACGATCCCACAGCCAGCTGTTCTCGCGTGCCCAACCGACGATCGCAGGGACTCGGTTGCCTAGCAACGCCATCGAAATCGACTACACCTTCAGGGGAGTGAAACCATGAACCGCATCAGAGGATAAACATCGCAGAAACAATCTAAGCATGGAAACCAAGGCCATAGAAAAACGCAGAAGCAGGAGAGTTGGTTTGAGAAATTATAATATTCCAGGGTTTTGGTATTAGGTACCATAAATGTGTTTTGTCACGGAGGTGCGCATCAGAGTCAATGTGCGCATGCTCATAGGCGTAGGAGCGCAGGGGGGCCGCGGGGGCCATGGCCCACTCACTTTTTGTCCATTTTTGTGTGCTAAAATCAACAATTTCATTTCGTTTTACAAATTCAAAAGCGCAGCATATTTGCGAAGACGAAATGAGCCCAAATATGCATAGAAATATCGCGTAGGGGGATTGGGTTCCCTTCAAGACGAGATCGAAGTTTCGCTGGCCCCCCTCACTTTTCGTCACGTTCCTACGCTCCTGCGCATGCTCGAGCGCTTCCGTATCATGTTAAACAGTTCTACTAGCCTAATGAAGAATGGTAGTTTAGAAGTAACTATAAATTAAAGTGATCATTTCATACAAAACTACGAAATGAACATACCGTAAAAGAAGACTGAAAACATATCACGACTACAAGAGCAAACTTTATACGAACACCATTGAAAAGCAGCACAAACTTTATTTATCTGCCACAAACCACACCGAACGCTGTTAAAACACGCGCCGACGATCCATTTTGCCAACCATTCTGACAGCACACGAACAATGCCGGGTGCGGACCACAAGTCAAGCGATACAAATAATCCAAACAGAGAAGGAATGACATTCTGCATATCACAGCGGGACAAGTGGTCGAAATCGAGAATTCCGTACGATTGCAGCCAGCCTGCCCTACGCACAGCTGCCTCTTACGAACAAACTCAACAAGAACGGAAGTTAAAGCTAACAGTGACGTTCCACACAGGCCAACTATGCGCCTATACAAATCACTAACGAAAACGAAACAAAGCTCTCCCGATAGCGAGAGACAGTAGCTGGAGTTTGAACATGACCGGTCAGTGCAAGCGACGCCCCACACGGCAGAGCGCGGACACAGGAGATTGCACAGGTGCGCGCAGCGACGCAGGCTTCACACCACCGCGTCTTACATGTAGCCGCGCTGTGAAGCGTGGGCGATGCGCAGGGGCCGCCCGCTGTACCTACTGCAACGAACCAGCCCGCATAGCAGCTATCCGCAGCGCCATCACTGGCATCACGGCGAGAAGTCCTATCAGAGCGCACCCCCCTCCGACCCCGCACACACACACACACACACACTGGTCCATTGCACACATAATTCGGGCCTGACCCACGTCTTGACTCACATCTGTCCGCATCTGACTCACTGACTCACATCTGTCCCCATATGACTGACTTGACTCACTCGACTCGTGTCCAATTCACGCTCTATCTACGTTCGACCCACGGTCGATCCACGCTCAATCCACGCACGATCCACGCTCAATCCACGCTCAATCCATGCTCGATCCACGCTCAATCCACGCTCAATCCTGCAATACCGTCTCTGCATGAGACATCCGATGTCCCATGAGACGGGAGATTCTCTCCTCTGCTATATCTTTGCCTCACCACCGCCCCACCTGCCTCATGGGGTAGTGCCTCGTAGATGGACGCACTCCTCTTTCGTATCACCCCAGTTTGTCACTCCGGAGTGGGACAGCATGACTCTCATCACCATATCCCCACCAGGAACATCGAGTCCTATACAGCGGCGTTACCAGTAGCCGGCACACTCACCAGCGAAACCGCGGAGGGAAGGGGGGGGGGAGCGGGCCACCTTAAAACATCGCTTTGTGACCTTCGCGGGCATGCGCCCAGACCCGTCTGTTGATGATGTCTCGCTCAGACCTCTCAAACGACGTCCTTGTTGGATCCATTTGTGCCCCAAGTTAAATTTATTGATGGACCCGTGCGTGTCCTCCAATGGACACTTGCGTGCCCTTCAAACGAACCTATGTCCCTCCGACGGACCCTTGTGTCCTCCGATGGACCCTCGTGCGTCCTCCAATGGTCTCCTTGTCCGTCCCTCGACGGACCCTTGTCTGTCCCTCGACGGACCCTTGTCTGTCCCTCGACGGACCACCATCGTCTGCCTTTCGACGGACCATTGTGCGCCTTCGACTGACCCGCGTGTCCTCGGCCAAGTTTCTCCTACCTACACGACCCAGTCAGTGCCGGCGCCTACTCTCCGCCGCCGCCTCAGTTGGCGCCCGGCTCGGAGGGTCGGTCCCGGTCGGACACCGGCTGACTGACCACCGGCTGTGAGAGGCTCAGCGGAGGCGCCGCCTCGGCACCGGCCGGCGGCGCGCGGGTCGGGCCAGGGCTCGGCTCCGACTTTGCCGCCGCCGCCATCTGTCGCCTGGAAAACGCGGGCACGGGGATATGGGTCAGAGTCAGCCACTGCGGTACAGTTAAGTAGCGTCACGCAGCTGGTTTGGCGTGACGTTAATCGATCGTTTGGGGATCGACGACTTCAGAAGTAAACGTCATGGAATTTGACAACACACAGGACTAGTCACGCCATGGTCACGTTCATTGAAAAGGTCGGAGGTTTCGCGATCAAGAGACTTAACAACAATTAACACTCACGGACAAAACGCATCCATCCCACATGCGAAGCTTCACATTTGTGATTTGTTTATGATATTGAAGTTCGAGAGCGCAACGACCGCCGAGGTCATACTACGGCCTCACATTTACACCAATACTTTCGGTCTGGTATACAAGTTGATCAGATCCAAAGTAGTGGAACACCTTGAACAGAGCAACTTCTTGAGTCATCAAAAATTCAGCATGGATTTCGAATCAAAAAGGTCTTGTTCTCACGCAAGCTATTTGGAAAGTATTTTTATTTTGGACCTAGAACACCCATTGATGAGGCTTTGAGTTGTGCCCTGATGCCCCCCTTGTAACCTGGATTGCGCCCCCCGGCAAGGCCGTTTGAACACAGTCCCACATGGGGCCAACTCCTGAACTAAGGTTAAACGAGGGCCTGGAAATAGACGGTCAGTATAGCCCAAGTGGAGTCAGCAGCTTTCCCTGAAGGGGACGTGGAGCAGAGGGTGATCATCCCAAGGGGACACTTACTCTTGGGATGGATGAGCGGTGTGGAGCGGAGTACACAGGGCAGCGGTAAATTTGGTACCTTCACAGACTGTTTCCTCAATCCTACGTAAATGAACCTCCTGGATAATATCTGAAAGTCCCAACAGGGAAAACTCTTCGGCCCGATGACGCAAAATTCTACAGAAGGATAAAGAGCCCCAGTTGACAGAACCATTTTGCAGGAGGACTATTGGGAAGCCTGCAAGCCTGTGGGAGTCCCAGAAGTGGGCCTCTCAAGTTTTTTCCAAACGAGGAAAATGCAAGGGTTTGATCCATTTTTGGGCGCCAAAAAATCCAGCCTAACAAAGTTACAATCCAATGGGAGGTACCACCTTAAAGCTAACCACAGTTCCCAAAGAGAAGACCTGGAATCATTATTAAACACCTGACCCTCAAACATCAAGCAAAGTTAAATCCCGAGCCGCCATCAAGCAGCAAACTCCATGCTGGCAAGAAGTGAAGCCGGAATTCCACCTGCATGACCAAGAGAAAATGTTTTCCTGCCCATGCTTACAAGACACTGGTGCGCCCTTCACAAATGGAATACACGATGCCAAGCGGGTGTCCCAATACCCTCCAGAAGGACATCAACTAAGCCTTGGAATGAACAAGTTCAAAGAAGAAGCGCACAAAACTTGTACCAGCCTCTGGCTTGACCTAAGCTTATGGCGGAAACGTTTTGGGGCCCTAAACTGAAACTAAAACGGAACAACTAAAGAAAGAAAGATGGCAGAGGACCGTGGACAGTGATAGAGAATTTTTCCAAGTAATCAAAAAGTCACGACCAGGTGGTAAAAATGCAGGAGAGGAAGAATTTTCTTTAAAATTGGAAACCTGGCCCACTCAGTGATAGAAAACACGGAAGGACAACTCGCTCAAAACTCCCGGAAATTCAAAGGCATCGGACGCATAAGCGCAATATGTTCTTTTTTTTTCAATCGAGAGTGGTCAAAACAGTGGGAAATTAAACCTTGCCAAGATGATGTTAGTCCCAAACTGCAAACCTGTAATTAAAACACATTCAAGAACCAGATTAAATGATAAGCACATGGCCCAAGTTAGAGGAAGAGGCAGCACCTCATGAGCAACCCGCTCCCCTTGCCTCTTATCCTATCTACTACAAGAAGCATCTATCTACTACGAGAAACAATCAAAACAGCATGCACAATGTACATTGCACACTGCACAGCTATATCTTGGAAAGAACCATCGAATAGCGTAATAAAAAACCTGACGCGACATCAAGGACGACCGAATAGTAAAACGAACTATGGCGACTATAAACGATCCTGAATCCACGTACTTCTCTAATATGTATATTGTTGACGTGTAAGTGAGAGATGTATATTAAATGTAAGCTCGGAACCTGAAAAGTCCCGCCGAGGGAAGGTGAAGGGTATTTAGGTAGGAAGGATGTTCATTCACTCATCGTGAATGTATGCATGCATTGACTAACAAAATAGCCGCTAGACATGATTGGTGTGTTCCAGGCAGCCGGTCGAGTCCTTACCCGCCGCGCCAGGCGCCCCTGCCGCCGGAGCGCGTCGGCTGCTCACTCTCAGCGGCGGCAGCAGCAGCAGCTGAGGCGGCAGCCGTGGGACCTGGCCGGGCCGACAGCTGCTCAGCCGGCACTGGGTCCAGGGCCAGACCGAGGTCGGAGCAGACCGCCGCCGCCGCCACCTGGTCCGGCTCGGCGCTGGTCTTCAGACCGGAGACCGCGCTCCGGCACAGCTCCGAAGAGAGGTTCACTGTCGAAAACACGGCAGGAAGTAGTGACACGTGCACACGTCACAGACAGAGGAGCCCGACAGCAGCTGTATAATGACATTGCAGTCATGCGAGTGTCAATGACTGACTAGTGGCTGATCAATACTGAACAATAGTGATGCGTGCTGTTGTAGCGTTCATCAGTATGACAGTCATTCCGACCATTGCCAGCCCTCTCCCGCAGCATCGGTCAACCCAGCCCTCTTCTCACACACGTAACTTTGCAGCTAAACCGTACTTCTCCACGATATACCACTTCATACTGACACCCCCGGCTCTCAAAGATGAGAGCTGCCATCCATACCATCGGGACCCTGACATTTTCAACTACTCTTCTGTTACATGTTATGTTTCACTATTCTTCCCATCTGTTCTCAGAGCGCCATAGCCGGCACTCCGCCCCCCCCCCCACACACACAACACAACTTCGCCGTCAAACCACACCTCCCTGAGCTCGCTCTCCACACTGCCACCTCCGGCTCCCAGGGGGCAGAAACTCACGCGCCGCGAGCTGATCGGCCAGTTTGGAGCCGTCCAGTGCTCTGTCCAGCTGCAGCGTGTGCAGTACGCTGTTGGCGGTGACCAGCGGACGGCGTAGGGAGCGGGAGCGGGGACGTGCGCATGCGCGGTACCGGCCGCCACTCGCCGACCTCTCCTGCATGTCCAGCAGGTGCAGCAGCATCACCTGCAATAGTGGCAGCGGCAGCGGTGTCATCAATTAGTGGAGGCGAGTAGAGTAGCAGGCCTCTCTAGCTGCTGCATAAGCAGACTGTGTCCTCTCCTTCCCATACATACGAGTAGCTACAATAGTGTGGATAATAGTATACAACAATAGTGTGTACACGACATAGTGGAACAGGCAGAACATCATCGAGACACTCCGGAGAGTATGCCTTCTAGCTTTTACCGCCTTTGTGTCAGTAGAAAACTAAGATCAGTATAGCACAGTAAACCACGACGCGGGATGAGCGCTTATCGAGACACTCAACATCGTTCACGAATCTTAATTTAGGATTGTGTGAGTATAACTCACATGGAATCTATGATCGAGCAACTCAGCAACGGAACGAACAGTCAGATCAAAAGTAGTCCTTACGATTGAGTACTTTCAGATTCACATGCTTCATCGGTCTCACTAACCTACATTTCTCGACATCAAGCGTCTACCGGAAGACGTCCATGCTCACAAACCCTGAAGACACTCACGCTGATCCAACCCCTGCGGTACTAACCAGCAGTAGCTAACCCTGCAGTACGCACCTGATCGTCCTGTGAGGTGGACGGTATGGTGCGGGGGTCACAGCCTCCCACCGCGCCCATTGTGTCCGACAGCGAGTCGAGCTCAGCCGAGA
Source organism: Semibalanus balanoides (assembly GCA_014673585.1). Classification (NCBI taxonomy): domain Eukaryota; kingdom Metazoa; phylum Arthropoda; class Thecostraca; order Balanomorpha; family Balanidae; genus Semibalanus; species Semibalanus balanoides. The sequence continues at coordinate 86,598 of VOPJ01015272.1, forward strand.
GTAGTGCGTCGCCCAGAAGGCTGAGCTGGCCCGAGCCGCGCAGCGAGGCCGGACAGCCCGTCAGTGAGCGCTCCACGTCATTGTCAGCTAACAAACGGCACATGGTGACTTTGGTCAGTTAACAACATGGTCAGCTGACACACGTAACATGGTGACTGGTCCGTTAACAACATGGTCAACTGACAAACGGGACATGGTGACTGGTCAGTTAACAACATGGTCACCTGACAAACGTGACATGATGATTTTGGTCAGTTAACAACATGGTCACCTGACAAACGTGACATTGTGACAGTCAGTCAACAAAATTGTCACCTGACAGACAAGACATGGTAAGTCAGGTTGGTCGCCCGACCGATACGACATAGTGACAGTGACCTTTACCACTAGGAACAGTACGGTATACTGAAGTGAGAGTTTGGCTCGCTTGCTGCACAATACAGAACAATTAAGGAACAGCTCAGTCCCATGGCTACGGCAAATGATGCAGACATTACTGAGAATCAGACACATCGAGAATATGATGACTGACTCGATCATCCTTCCCAGAGAACCCCCGAACGATTTTGGTTAAACGAAAAGTCAAAATATAACTGAGACAGGTTGGAAGTTCTGGACTTTTATCAGTAAAGTCGAAGAGTCATCAGGACAAAATAAACGAGCTCTGCCAGCTGTAGCCGTCCATACCTGACATCGCCTCATCATCCACGTCATTCTCGTCGTTAGAGTTCTCTTCTGTGGGCGTCAGCGGCTCCAGACCCTCGAAAACCTCGTGCTCTCCTTCGCTGGTATCCTGACAAAAACAATGATAAAACCAGACGAGTTACTCGAGAAACACTATCTGAAACTATCAACGACTATCTGAGAAATATGTTTTGAAGCCGTGGGACAAAAGCAAATAACACTGAGCTCGAGCCGTAGGCAGTACAACATTAAGCGTAAACTCGGCGAGAGAGAAGTAGGTACAGTGGTGTTTCACTACGATGTGTACCTTGTATTATGTATATTATGCTAATGCACGTTCCTTATGTGTAACAAAACCGTACCACTGTAATTATTGCTATTCTGATATGGGCTTACGGGAGACGCGACCAAGAACCTATACGGCGCCCACACCGTTCCAAATAAGCCAGTCCCCTCTGTACTTCTAGACTTATCCTCTCATATCAGTAACTCTGTACCAGTGCATTACTACAACAACACCCTGACGTAACCACGTAACCCCGCATGCCTGACGCCCACTTCACCACCAGTCACCACAAACCACACCTCTGAGTCACTGGACGTGTTGCTCTGCCGCTCAGCCTCCAGCTCGGCGCTGATGATCGTCTCGACCTTCCTGTTCCTGGCCGGCTTCGGTCGCGGCAGCGGCAGTGGGTGCGGGTGCGGCGCGGGGCCTTTGATGCTGGTGGGCCCCAGGCCAGCATCCATCAGCTGCTGGTGACAGTCACCCGAGGGTGTACCCTTGCCACTGGCCACCCGGGTCATCTCCATGGCGACACGCTGCCGAAGCGAGACAGAGGTCAGATGAGAGTACTGGAGGTTAGCGAGGTCAACGGAGGTCAACGGAGGTCAACGGAGGTCAACGGAGGTCAGCGGAGGTCAGCGGAGGTCAGTATAGGTCAGCAGAGGTCAACGGAGATCAGCAGAGGTCAACGGAGGTCATCAGAGGTCACCATAGGTCAACGGAGGTCAGCAGAGGTCAACGGAGGTCAGCATAGGTAAACGGAGGCAAAGGACAACGGCATAGGTGAAGGACAACGGCATAGGTGAAGGACAACGGACGTCAGCAGAGGTTAACGGAGGTCGGCAGAGGTTCGCAGAGGTCAACGGGAGGGTAGCAGTCAGATATAACCGCTCCAGCCTGCCAGCACCGTGAGCGATTGCCAATTACAGAGAGGCTTCTGTTATGAAACAACTATAGTCATGTCTTCACCTGTGACAATACGCGTCCAATGGCTCCTCGATTATTTTTCGAATATTCCGCTTTTTACTTGTGCCTGGCTCAGTCATGTGCAGTCTGTTTTTCTCACCTCTTTAAGGTCGTTGATCTGAGCCACATACTGGGTCTGGACGGTCTGTAGCTGGTTAATGTACCACTGCTGGTCGCGACACTTCTGGAAGAACGTCGGCGGTCGCACCTGGAACCTGGATAACGGAGAGAGCGACGCCTGTTATCTCCCACACACAACACGACCAGTTACTCCCAGCACACACAGAAAACTGGCCACAAGACACGATCCAAAAGAACAATTCTTTAAATATGATTGACCAAACTATTACAAATATCGACGGAGTAATTCAAATGAAAAAATACATGCATTAATATCAATATATCAATAAAAATGCATGCATTTGCAATCATTGCAGCAAGTAACGGCACCTGAAAAGTATTAGTGGAGACGCACATAAACACTACCTGATCACCGAAATAATCCACACTGGTCTTGCCCCAGCTCTCCTCCAGTCTCTACACCTATCTCTCACAATATTCTTCACCACCCACTCCCGGCAGAGCCACCACCACCCGATCCCACCCCCTCTGCGCCTTCGTCCGTGCCGTCTGACCCACCTCAGTATGAGCGTGTCCGTGTCCGTGTTCAGGTACCCCTCGCTGGCCAGCAGGTCCAGCCGGAAGAACCGGTTGTAGCCCCAGCACTCGCCGACCTCAAAGTCCGAGGCGAACTCGCGCACGATGTTTTTACTGGTGTCGCGCGAGCCTTGGTGGATCATCTCCACACGGTATTCGTACCTGGCGTGGGAAGGTCACAATCACATGTCTTAGTCTTATATTTCACGAATTCGTGAGGCTGAAAACGTCAGTAGGAACAGATCAATTTCACTTGGAGTTCGGCAAGTTTCAAACACAGATATATAATGGATATCTAGTGTGAATCAAGTCTTGCTTTAAACGCATTCATAAGTGATGAGCAGAAACTACTTCGGCCAAAAGGCTGTTCCAATCGTTAACTGTTTACTGTCAAAATTATCTCATTACATTTTTTATCTCTGGGTTTCTGCAGCTTCAGATCATATCACATCGCACACAGTTATCATCACATCATAATATCACATTTCACTTTATCCCAAGGCAAATACAAGGAGTGGAAAGAGTTGTACGTTATTATGGAGGATGGCGAGGTAATCACACTTAATGGGCCGCAGTATTGATCCAACACTCATCACTGCATTGTGCCCGGTGTGGGTGTGATCGCATAACAAGCCGACAGAGTGACCCAGGCAAGGCTATGGCCGATCCATGCTTCATGAATGGATGCGGCCTTCGGTGCGCCACAGCCGACAAACACGAGCAGCCAAGGAAACAGCCAGGTAGTCCGTGTCAAAACTTTGGTGGAAATGACACACAGTTTTACTGTGATTTTTCCACTCCCTAAATCAAGGTGCATTGGATAACTTTAACCCTAACACTGATTTTACTACCTGGCACCTGCTAATATTAACCACTGAGGATGAAAACAAAAACAGGGCAGGCAAATAATGCCAATTGCCAACAGCTGATTCGGATGAGTGAGTTTTGACAAAGGTGAGAACTTCCTATGGTCTTTTTAGGCTGAATTTTCCATTGTATGTTTATTTTACGCCAAATTTTCCTGTTCGTGCCCTGGCTTCAAAGCAATCCTAGGACCCTGCGGCTGCACGTGACGCATTTCATACGGCCTGAGCAGAGGTCAGTCACAGACGCAGCCCCGACCAGCGGCGGCCTCGACTCTTACTTGGACGTCTCTGGCAGTCCGGCACTGAGCTCCAGGAAGACTGACAGGTAGTTGCCGCGGACCACTCCGTTACCGTCCGGGTACACCTTTAGCCGCCACGCAACAGCCTGATCAGAAGACAGGGAGTGAACGTTAGTCACACCTTTAGCCGCCACTGGCAGCGCTAGTAGCAAGAACAGGGGGCGTGAGTTAGGTACACCTTGTAGCCGCCAAGACCAGCTGTAGAAGACGAGTGCTAGAGCTGGGTATCCACCTTTAGCCCGCCACGACAGCCTGTTAGAAGACAGAGGGTGAGTTAGGCTCACACCTTTTAGCCGCCAAGAACAGATCCCTGTAGAAGACAGGGGTGAGTTAGGTACAACCTCTTAGCCGCCAATACAGCCTGTAGAAGCACAGGGGTGAGCTCTTAGGTTACACCTTTAGCCGCCAAATACCAGCCTGTAGAAGACAGGGTTGAGTTAGATACACCTTTAGGCCGCCAATACAGCCTGTAGAAGACAGCGGGTGAGTTAGGTTACACCTTTAGCACGCCACGGCAGCCTGTAGAAGACAGAGTGGGTGAGTTTAGTACACCTTTAGCCGACACACGCGACAGCCTGTAGAAGACAGGGGCGTGACGGTAGGTACACCTTTTAGCCGCCACGACAGGGCACCTGTAGAAAGACAGGGTGAGTTAGGTACACCTTTAGCCGCCACGACAGCCTGTAGAAGACAGGGAGTGAGTTAGGTACACCTTTAGCCGCCAAGACAGCCTGCAGCAGGGGACAGGGGGTGAGCTGCGAGTACACCTTTAGCCGCCACATCTAACAGCAGCAGAGAAACGAAGGGAAGACACAATGGTTCACTGCAGATAATGACCCTGCGTGTCGAAGAATCCACCATGACAGCCATGCAATACACAATACCAATGCCACCCCATTCCCATCCCCATGGATGGAAATAGGGATGGGGCACAATACCCCATGGCTCACCACGAGACAGCCATCCCATCCCCATAGACGCGTACGCCACTTTAAGGCTGTGTTCTGACACGTCAATTCCCGCGGGGATTCCGGGGAATCGGTAGAAAAGTGCTTTCTACCGATTCCGGTAGCAAGTAATTAACAGGAATACCAATGTACGAGTTCATTGCCGAACTGCAGTAGAGTAAAATGCCCGCCGGGGATTCCAGGGATTCACGCCGGGAATGTGACGGTCAGAACACAGCCTAGGTCCCCAACGTCAGCACACCACCGCGGCTGTTGGCAGTTCTCACCCGCTGACGTGCAGAGGCGGCGAGTAGACGGGGTCAGCCTTGCTCTGCAGCGAGCTGAAGTGGTACATGATGAACGTGCTGCTGTCGTAGGGCGGCACGATCTCACTGAAACACAGTCACAGTCACGGCACTGTCAGTCAGCTGGGGACACGCTGATCAGAGTCCGTTCTTATAAAAAAACGAGCCACGGATCGATTTGTTTACATCATAGGCATATCCATACCATACCATATATTCATCGAGTATTCAGAGTAGGTCACAAGACCTGAAGACCCCGATCTCATCGAGCTCTGGACGTATCTACGAGCTACTGTTTGATGTCTCGAAAATCAAGCCAAGAAACTCAGTAATACAAGCATGCTGTCGTTTTCAACTAATTTTGTTGATAATAACGACTTGCTTATAGCAGAAAATGGCTCAGCATTTGAGAAAAATCGAGCCGTGGCTCGACTTTTTTCTATGAACGGCCTCAGATGTGGGCCGTAGGTGAGCAGGTGTACGGTGAGCATACAGACGGCCGTAGGTGAGCAGGTGTACGGTGAACATACAGACGGCCGTAGGTGAGCAGGTGTACGGTGAGCATACAGACGGCCGTAGGTGAGCAGGTGTACGGTGAGCATACAGACGGCCGTAGGTGAGCAGGTGTACGGTGAGCATACAGACGGCCTGCTCAGGAGGCGTTGTGCACCGCTGTTTTACATTCCTGTGTCATTTGAACTGACTATGTCACGGATCTACTGTGGAGGTTTCGTGCACTATGCGAATAGACTAACGTCACGAGTCTGTTGTGGATAATTCGCTCACAATGGGAATTAACTTTTGTCATGAGACTGCTAATTTATAAATGGTGTCTAGGAGCAATGAGCCAAATATCATGGTATTTCATACAGATGACAGTAGGCAATGAGCATAAGCAAACTAATGAGAAGGCAGCTGTATGTAAATTCATGCCTGTATAGTCTGTATAGATGCTGGATGTATAGTCTGTATAGATGCTCATACTCTACAGACATTAATTTGCCTGAGTATGTACTGTCTGAGCATCTATACATACTCAGACAGTACAAAACATTAAACAAATATAGTCATTTAGGAAATAATATAGATTTTGCTATCTAACAATGCAATCTGCCTGTCAGGCTGCTTTTCCCGTCCTTTAAGCCCGAGTCACACACATCCTCCCTTTCTATTGGATGACCGCACCACTGACGAGCTCCAGCACAGCGAGCCAGACACGCACCTCTGGAAGTCGGCAGGTACGGGGGCGGTGACGAACGAGGCCATCGGCTTCTTGTGCACCTGGTACACCATGTTCAACAGCTCCGGCGAGCGGGCGATCAGCTCAGAGCGTGCGCTCGTGTGCAGGCTGTGCTCAATCTCCTGCAGCAGGCTCTCCAGCTGCTCTGTCTCCTGGGGAGAGAGGGGGAGGGGTCAGTCTCCTGAGTAGAGAGGGAGGGAGGGGCTGGTTGGTTTGTAGACGTAGGTCTGCATAGTTCTAAGAAGAGCAAGGCTGCAATACATGGGTTGAATGCTATTTTGAAAGAGTTTGGAAGAACAGCCAGACTCTTCTTAATGGACGAACGATTTAACTGCAACCACGAAGTTTCTTACTTAAGTATCTCGATAGCACAATAAATCACAAATCACACACACACAAACACAACACTTTAAATTATTCGTGTCACGGGAAAGATCCACCTCCAAGCATCCATTTACAATCATGCAACCAAGAAGTTCAAAGCAGTTCTAAGAGAGATGACCAAACAGAATAAAAAACAAGTGTCCCAGCGCTGTCCCGCCGCCTCAGCCGACCCTCCCTCGCACGTAAAACATACATTTTTTATAGACCGTTGTCTGAGAAATACAGTGCTGCTCTTTATTTGTCTGTATCTTGGTCAAGGAAGAAAAATGACGTCGCGAGTACCCATACGTTCAGATTCATCTACTCAGGTCGCAATACGATATCATTTTGATTAGGTATGGTTGGTTTGAATATGTATAGTTTATTTTACATATTTCCGTTTTTTGAATATCTTTAAAAAGTTTTCCACATTTTTTGTCGTTTTTTCAAAAAAAAAGTAAATATTTGAAAATATTTGGGTCCAAAATCACTTTTTTTCAAAAATCTGAGATAGCCATTAATTGTAGCCTTGACATTTGCTATCTTCTCTTTTTTTCGGATTCCATTTTGTCTATTACATGACATTTCGTACAGTCTCCTAAAGTCTAGCTGATTTTGGTGGTCAAAAATCGTGTGTAGTGACGTCACTACTTAGTCTTTATCTCCCAATAAATTCTTGACGAGAAATTAAAGAACAAAATGCGAAGGGTGTGAAAATATGCCTGGTCAGGTCACGAGAGTTTGGCGTTGATCAGTTGCATCTGTTTCGTTAGATATTTTAATATTCCTCAGTCGGGGGCTAACCCCCCTGCCCGGAACTCGCGGGTTAAGGGTACGGCTACGACGGCGGCTACGTGGCGCACAGCGTACCTGGGTCAGCAGGTTCTTCTGCGACATCAGAGTGAGCAGCTTCTGCTTCAGCTGCGAGTCGAGCCGGGCGATCATCAGCTCCACCGCGTTCCTTATCTCACGCACCCGCTCGTCCTTGGCGGCGCGCACCGACTCCACGTTCCGCTCCTGTTCGGAGGGGGGGGGGGGGGCGTGAGGGGTAAGTGAGGGGGTGAGGGTCGCGTGGTTCTCCAGAGCAGACGCAGCATCATAGAAAGGATGGGATGCTCGGGGTAACGCTCATCAGTACAGGGAGCAGGGGAGCTGACCACAAACACAGGGACGGAACAAGTGACTATCGACGCATAGGTATAGCTTATGTGAAATAAACTGGCATGTACACTTTGAATCTCAAAGGTAAAAACATCAAAAAAGAAAGTATAATGTGATGTGATTAGGCATACAATGTAAAGTTGCCATATAATGTTGTCTATTATCAGGCTTATCAATATACATTGGCTAGTCAACAGTCCCAAGCGCTGTTCTGAACGCAATCCAAGTTCCTTTTAAAGCAAAAAGCTTGCCACAAAATTCACCTCGCCTTCAGACTACGACAATCCATCAAACACATAAATTGGCAAAGTCAAACTTCCATCACCTGACAGAACCACCAACCACGCAGACCCTCTCCCACCTCCCTCCCGAGCCACCAACCATTTCCTATCCCAGCTGCCTCCCCTCCCCCACTCACCACTTCTGCCTCCCCTCCCCACTCACCACTTCTGCTCCCCGCTCCTCACTCACGAATACTGCTCCTCCCACTCAGACATTTGCCTCGCCTCCCGGCGCAGCAGGCACGCACTGTGTGCCTCCGTCGCCGCCTCGCTCACTTCTGGCTCGCGGCTCGTCCCGCTCCACTTCTCTGCCCTCCGACTCAGCACTACAATGTGCCTCCGCTCCCCGCAACGTCGACGCAGTACCTTTGGCCGCCCCTCTCCGCAGGGGGCCGCATTCTGCTGCGCGGCCCGCATCCCACTTCTGCCTCCCTGACCCCAGCATGCACGGGCATTTTGCCTGCGACGGCCCCCGTAGATGCACGCCATTCTGCCTCCCCGCCCCCACTCAACCAGCTTCTGGCTGCCCTCGGCGCACTAACCGCAACTTTGCTCCTCATCCCCACATCACCACATGCTGCTTCTTTCTGCTACCTCCCCACCAGATGTGGCGTCGGTCCCTCGGCACTGCACGCAGTTCTGCCCTTGCCGCCTTCTCCTCCAGTAGTCACGACTGTCAGCTCCTATTCCGGCACTGCACTGGTGACTTCTGTGCTCTCCCTCCCTACTGCGACCGACTTCTGCCGTCCGCCTTCCCGCCACTTCGACTGCCTGGCTTTGCCTCTCGCTCACCCATCCCATTTTGCCTTCCTCTCGCCCCGCATGCACTGGTGTTGCATCCCTCACGACTTCACCATTTTCTGCTCCAATCCAAATCATCACTCTGCTTTCCTCCCCATCACTCTTTTTCTGTCCATCCTCTCCCACTCCCCTACTTCTGCCGTCCCCTCTCACACTCTACACTTCTGCCTCTCGCTCCCACTCAGAACCATCTTCTGCTCCCCTCCCCACTCACCCATTCTTGCTCCCCTCCCATCACCACTTCTGCCTATCCCTCCCCACATCATAACTCTGCCTCCTTCTCGCCCTCTTACACACATCTCTGTCCTACTCCTCCCCCACTTCACACACTTTGCCTCCGCTCTGCCTTCACCACTTCTGGCTCCCTCTCCCACTCACTCACTTCTGCTCTACCCTCTCCCATTGCATCTACTGTCTGCGTCCCTCTTCATCCTACACTTCTGCTCGTCCCCAGTCACTCACTTTGCCTCCCTCCCTCCACCGGCTTACTTCGCACTCCCCTCCTATTCTCTTACTTTGCTCCCTCCCCACATCATCATCACTTCTGCTTTTCCTCCTCTCCTACGTATTTCTATTCTTTTCTTACCTCTTCTCTATCTTGCTTATCACACTTCTGCCCCCCTCCCCATCCACACACTTTCTGCTCCCCTTCTCATATCTTTCACTTATCTGTCTTCACTCTCCCACTCACAATTATTTCACTTTTTCTGCCTCCTCGTCCCCTAGCACACTTTCTGGCCGTCCCTCACCCAATTCACTTTCTTAGCCTCCCTCGCCCCACTCAAGCAGCTCTCTGCCTCCCCTCCCACTCACCACTTCTGCCTCCCCTCCCCCACTCACCACTTCCTGCACGAGACTGATGAGCTCCATCAGACGGCGACGCAGCAGAGACACCTCGGTCTTGATCTGGCCCACATGCTGCTCATACACCTCCTCCAGTGGCTTGAACACGTGGCCCGAGTGGGTGCCGCCCCACAGCGCGCACTGGTGGCAGATGCACTTCCTACAGGTCCAGCAGTAGACAGACATCTTCTCCTGGTGAGTCTCGCACCTGGCGTGGGTGGACAGCGGTCAGAGGCGCACATTTCAGCTGCGGTTGGCGCGGAATCGTAGGAGCGAGTTCTTGAAATCCGAGAGGGCTGATAAGTGTTCACGAATCGAACGCTACTGAACACAAATGAAACTAAAATATCGACAATTGATGCTTTCGAAAGGCTCAAAGAAACCCAATCGGTGTGATAAAAGACAACTTCACGGCCGGTAAAAGCCAGTCTATCTCCCTCCACAGAACGTATTTCCCGTTCCCGCTTCTCCACCCGCTACCCCTCCCCTCCCTCTCCCATACCCCTTCCCACCCACCCCGTCCACTTCTCTCACTTGTCACGCTCGCCGGTGTCCAGTTTCAGGTTAGCCCCGACCGCCTGCAGTGTGTCCAGCTGCTGGGTGACCTCCTGCACCCAGCGGCAGTTGACCAGCTCGTGCAGGTGGAGGCTGGCGCGGCAGTGGGGACACTGACTGCGCTGCTCCGTCAGCCAGCGGCGGATGCACATGTAGCAGCAGAGCTTGGAGCAGTGCGGGCACAGGTGGGCGTCCCGCAGCCGGTCCATGCAGATGAAGCAGCGGAACACCTCTGCCAGGCTCTGCAGTGAAGAGAGGGGGGCGGTCAGAGGGGGAGGGGAGAGGGGCAGAGCGGGGGAGGGGGAGGAGAGAGGAGAGAAGGGGGGTCTGTGGGGAGCAGTCCGATAACGGTGAATGAGACTATCGATTGGCGGCGTCGAGCATGCAGACAAGTCGAGATAAAGCTGTAAAGACAAGCGGATTACAGACTGAAAAATATAACGTGTCCCTGTTTTTCATTCATAATCATGAAGTGATCCATGAGTTCATCGTCACGAAAGAGTTTAATCGCACACTTCGTGACCAAGCTCTAAAATCAAGATTGCACGCGTTGTAAATAATAAACTGTCAGACGAACGGTAAGAAGATACTTGCACAATCTCCAACAGGAAAGAAGTGGTTGGAAAATAGGAAAGAAGGAACGCTAAGTACCTGTGCGACCACTGGTAACATCGTGTGCCCCTACAACTACAAATCAATAGTAACAAATACAACCTCGCACAATGCTTAGGGATTAGCATTCAGGTTTCTGCTCGAGTTGTCATAAAAGTGCGTCAATATACCACCAGCATATTTCATCCACACAAACAAGCATCATCAAACAAGCTGACGAAACACAGCTCGCTGTAGATTGTAGTACCAGTGGAGAATCTCTCCTATAATGAAGGACGACAAACGAGTACAAGCCGGGCCCGTTACCTCATGCGGTGGAGACTTGGAGGCCATGCCGACAGCACACTGCACCGGCACCAGCACCGCTACGGGATAGCACCCAGCGGGTACTGAGCGAGACCGGCCGACCAGAGCGCCCCGAGCGACACACCGCGTTCACTAGAGATGCACTAGCGATCAGGACCAGTAAACGTGCCCGACGCAGGATGTAACCAGCACGATTCGGACTCGGGACAGGCGCGGGGGTTATATGCTGATCAGGCGCCACTAGCTGCCCACAGGCTGGATACCGCGGCAAGGGATAAAGGCAAGAGATGGACACGGGAGAACCGGATCGTAGACACTAGGTCTGCCGGGCCCCGGCCACGGACAGAATGAACCGGATCGTAGACACTAGGTCTGCCGGGGCCACCCGGCCACGGACAGAATGAACCGGATCGTAGACACTAGGTCTGCCGGGCCCCGGCCACGGACAGAATGAGTGACCGCACCGAACGATTGAAAACGACCCCCCACCCCCGACGTAGAAAGCACGGGGTGGCATATCGACCACGCAAAGGGCGAGCATACGTGGCATTTGGCAACGATGGGAAAAGCCGACCGACCCCCGTGGTGCAGCATTGCTGGTTCGCTGTTTATTCACCCCCGGTAATGATGCCACATTGTTGAATCGATAGCGAGTCCGACACCCACGCACGTCGTGGGGACGCACGGAAACACACTCTGGTCTAGACGGGTGTCGTCGTTTTCGGCAAACGTGACACTCGCAGGCGCGATCACGAGACTCACTAGGCACTAAGACTTTGATCGGTCAGGGAACTCAGAGCCGTACTCTATTGCGAGGGAAAGCTTACATGTCAGAAGGCTGACCAAACAGCAGTGCCAACTGCGGTAACAGCTGTCACCGCTGTTTGGTGTGAAAAACGCTCGCGTGACCTGCATGTCCCGATCAGAAACATTAATCCACCGGAAAAAAAAACGTTGCTCAAAGTTATTCCGCACCAATTGCCACACCCTGGTCGCCGCCTCCATGCCCGTTATGTTGTCACTACATACATCCGAGCATATGTGCTCCAATGGGAGATGGTGCATACAAACGATATATAAAATACGTTATAAAAAGTGTTTCAGTCAAATCCACACAGTTACAAAAAGCGATTCATCACCAGGCGACTTTGATATATTATCACCTATTTTCGTGTAATTATCTTGCCAGACTTAAAGGGAGAGTGCCTACTCTTTTGAAATGTAAAATATATTTTTCTTACGGTAAGAAGCTATTGGTTGATCATTGGTTACGATAAAATTCACGTATGGAGCCCCTTTAGTTGAATTTGTACTTATATTCTGTTTGCATTTGTTTTGTTTCAACACTCAAATATAAACGATTGTCACTATTAAACAGAGTAACGGGAAAAATGTTGCCTATTTAATGGCGCCCCACCAAAGACGATAAACAAAAACCTATATTGACGGAAATTATGGGGATTTGGAATGTTGTTTTAGTTATCAAGGCTCTGTTCGGCAATTTGTTATCAGTTGCCTCACGAGTTGCTTTTCTATTGGGCCAGAAGCCAACAATATTATCCTAGCGTTCGTGTAATTTAAGAGGCCAATGCTTCTACGTAGCGAAAGCTCTCTGCGCGACTATTGATAATTAAGTTACTGCCAATTATGTGGATTTGGCGACTTTGAAATATATCAGCAACTAAAGTGAATCTGGGGAAATGAAGTATATGGCTAAATTCAGAAAATATGTTCTACAGACTAGTGTCAACAACTTCACATGACCAATGTGAGTAGGCACACTCCCTTTAACGTGTGCACTTAAGTTTAATTTCATGTCATTATTCATTAAGACGCCGACATAAGAGGTGTGCCGACAAAACTTCTAAGGAATTACTTCTAACGACAGAACTTCCCAGTCAAAACTTACACGCGTCAAAACTGCCAATGGAAAAACTTCTTATTTGAAAAAACTTCTCGCCGTCAAAACTTCAAAGGAATAACTTCTTCGCGACACAAACTTCCTAACGGTCAAAACTTCCAAAGCCAAAAACTTCTTCGCCGACAAAACTTTCCAATGAAATTACTTCCAATGCCAAAACTTCTAAGCGACAAAACTTCTAATGGCAAAACTTCCAAACGACAAAACTTCTAGCCGTCAAAACTTCCAAAGCAAAAACTTCTTCGCGACAAAACTTCCAATGAAATAACTTCCAATGCAAAACTTCTAATGAAAAAACTTCTAAGCGGTCAAAACTTCTAATGGCAAAACTTACAAGCGTCAAAACTTCCAACCGTCAAAACTTATAATGAAAAAACTTCCCAAGCGTCAAAACTTCTAATGAAAAAACTTCCAAGCGTCAAAACTTCTAATGAAAAACTTCCAAGCGCCAAAACTTCTAATAAAATAACTTCCAATCCTTAAAACTTCTAAACGACTTCTAAGCTTCAAAACTTATAATGGCAAAACTTCCAAGCGTCAAAAACTTCCAAAGCAAAAAAATCGCGTCAAAACTTCCAATGAAATAACTTACTATCCCAAAAGGTTAGCCCGCGCACTGCAGGGGGATTTCCTTCCCACTCAGTTTTTCAATTTGTATCGGAAGAAAAAACGGCGTTCACGCACGCGCCGCCTCAAATTTGTACATCTGTTTGCGTATCATTTTACCAACCAAATATGTATAATATTGACTTTATATCGTCACAGGTCAGCTCACAAGGTCACATCAAGTGGACGTCTACCCTTCCAAAAAATGTTGTTTCGCGTGCCAAACCACAGTTTTTCCCGAAATATTGAAACTTGAAGGAGTAAGATAAGGGTAACAGTACCTTTACAATTCGTTTAATCTCTGTTTTTTTTTACCGTTGACCGTCAAGGGTCAAGGGTCAATTTTCCTGACCTCCCCACCCTATAAGTTTGAAGGGAAAATATATAATTGCTTTCCTTTTCAGATACTTTGCATTGGATCAGGCCGTTCTTTCCGAATCATGTTATTTTAGTTCATAATTGATCTAGCTATCCTAGTTTCTAGGATAGTTTGGGCCTGACTATCTAGCTATCTATCTAGCCTAGCTATCCTAGTTTCCGAGATATTTGGGAGTTTCTGGATCAAAGTCCTAATAACCGGAAAATTTGACCCTTTTTGATGACTCTTGGCTAACCTCAAAAAATTTTGACCTGACTAAGAAAAGGACAGTTATACTTTCGATTAGAGCTTGTATCCGAGCTATCTATGATGACTATTTTCCGTTTTGTCGCTTACGTAGCGTAGTTTCGAAATTGTCAGGTGGGAAAATTACATCTAGCAGTCGTTGTTCGGCGCTGACCCCCTCATGCAGTGCGCGCGGTTAGGCTATGGTTAGGTGTGGTTAGGTGTGGCCCAGGTTAAGAAGTTTTGACTGAAAGTTTGTATTTATAAAACCGTTGACGCTTGTAGTTTTTTCATTTAAGAAGTTTTGACTTGCTAAGTTTTTGTTTTAGAAGTTTTTGACGCATAGAAGTTTTTAATTAGTAAAGTTTTGGACGGTTGTGGAAAGTTTTTTCTTTAGAGTTTTTGGCGCTTGGAAGTTTTTCATTTAGAAGTTTTGACGACTTGGAAGTTTTTCGTTTTAGGCAAGTTTTGATCGCTTTGGAAGTTTTTTCTTTTAGAAGTTTTGACTCTTGTAAGGTTTTTTGCTTTGAGAAGTTCTCGGCATTAGAAGTTTTGACGCTTGGGAAGTTTCGTTTAGATAGTTTTTGACTGGTTGTTAGTATTGTTCGCTGGGAAAGTTTTGCTTTAGAAGTTTTGTCGCGAAGAAGTTTTTGCATTTGGAAGTTTTTCTTTAGAATTTTTGTCTTTGACGAAGTTTTGGCATTGTAAGTTTTGACGCTTATGAGAAGTTTTGAACGTTTAGAAGTTTATTTGCATTTGAAGTTTTTGACGCTTGTAAGTTTGCATTGGAAGAGTTAATTCATAAGAAGTTTTGGAGACGCTGAAGTTTTTTTCATTAGGAAGTTTTTACTGTTAGAAGTTTTGACGCGTATAAGTTGTCTATGGAAGTTTTGGCTTGGAAGTTTTGACGTTGGAAGTTTTGCATTAGAAGTTTTGACGTGGAACCGACATAAGAGGCCGGAGCATCTACTTGCTTCGAAACTTCCCGCGCAGGAAGGACTGTGAAGGAGTCAGCAAATTCCTTTCACTAGCCGCTGTGGAAGGTCTGTGGAAGGTTCAGGGACCGACTGGAGCGGCTCATGAAAGTCGACGACTTTAGTGAGTTTGAAAGTCCGGCATGTGAAAATGTTCTTGGCAAATTTGCAAGCAGAAATATTGAGAAATTATGTTTCTATGACGTTTTCCTTTCATTTTGTTCGATTGTGCGCATTTTACTGAAACACCCAATATACATATTATGTATAAGTCGCATATGCCTCATTTTTTAGAATCATACAAATATAGAGTAAGCCCTCAAAACATCGAACTATGGGGGGGGGGGTCTGACACTTATATCCCAAGGTTCGGTTTGTCCGCTGGTCACCAGTTGCCTGTAACAAACTTAGCTCGATTTAACCGGGTGGTCGTTCGGTGTCCAGGGCCTTTAATTGAGACTCCTGACTTCACTCAACAGTCAACAGTATGCACAAAAACTTGGCTTTAACACTCAAAATGCAATTTAGAACACCGAAGACGGGCGTAATACCGCCAGATATCCGATGGACCATGGTAATTGAGAAACGTCCCATTGTACCAAACTTCATACTAGTCACATTAAATGGTTATCCAGCTTGAGCACTGTGTTGATCACTTGATTACTGTTATATGTGTGAAAAACACATATTTCATATTTCATACAGTATATGTGAGGATGGTTCGGAACGATCATAGCATTCGTTATATCCGATATTCAGTAATCAATAGTCAGTAATTCAGTGTACACTGTACATCTGGGTACGGTAAAGTCAGGGCTTACTGTAATAGTTGATGGAGCGAATTGTACATACATATTTTAACAGCACATACCTTTTTCTCTGCAGCAATAGTGGTGATCCAGAGCACATTCCAGACTGTTATGTCTCATGATTGAATAGGCATGTCTTGTCATTAACAAGACCTGATCGGCATTTCGCCCTCCAGAACAGACGAGTAAAATCTTTAGCATTCTAAATGGCTGAATGAGTGGTTCATTCATCAAAAGTACCAATACAGGATCCATGCACTGAGAGCACTTACCTCCACACTGTGTTCATTTTCCTTGTTTTCTTCCGGCTTCTTCCTCTCTGTTGGTTCCTCAGAGTCCATTTTCAGATTTTGTTTGAATATGATTATTGATTGCACCTCAAATCACGTTCTGTGTACATAATACTGTCTCTCTGAAACAAAGTGCATCATACTTCATGAGAAATGAACACAATGGTAGCAAGTGACATAGGACACTTCAAATAAAAAACTTGGTGCTCATGCACTTTTAACCCTCGCCAGTGTAGGGGGCGTCGGTTTTTCCAGAATAACTCACGAAAATATCAACCGATTGCGATGAAACGTTCAGTACCATACTTTGCATCAATTTGACACATATACCAACAAATTTAAACTTCCAACCAGTATGACCCATGACCTTTGACCTGTTTCTCAAGGTCGTGTTTGGCGAAAGCGGCGTCCCGTAGTAACATCCTTGAAAACATGGTGCAGTTCCCTAGTTGTTTTTGTCAGGGAGCACAGCGCAAAAGGTGTTTCTATGGTGACAGTTGTGGGCTTCTGCAGAGATTGCGATCTCCGATTGACCTTTCCAAGAGGTTACATTATAATGGAGGTCACAGAGCATGAATTTTTAGGCTCAAGAGGTCATTGAAGCGTTCCAGGAAGGATTTTTTTTTGCAAACAAGTGTTCCTTTGCTAATACACTTGGTGTAACAAATAACGATGTAAATTCAGCAGTTTCTTTATGACACTGACCATTACAAACTCCGTTTGTCTTGTTCAATGGAACAATATATCTTTTGTAACCATAATAAATCGTTTATTTAAACTTTTTACAGGTGAAACGTACATAAACTTGGATAAATTATTATCGATCCTTATCGCTAGATTGATACATACGGTTAAAATAGAGATACATACTCCTACACCACAGACTAGGTCCACTGGTGTATTGCATAATCTGATATAATCCTCCGTCATACGCTGTCATCCGAGATACAAGTATGTACAATCTCAACATCAATCTCATAGAGATATTACCTATTGGGTCTACTATAATCTGATGTCTCTCGAGACTGTGTCGAGTGTTAGTTTCGTTATACTGTGCTTCTGTGGTTGTTTCACTAGTTATCTCTCCTCTGTGGGCCGATCTTGAGCTTTTATCTTTCTTTTGTGCTACACGTACTTGGTGATGTATCAGACCGATCTATATAACCATTAGAGTCGATTAAGGGAATGGGAGGTGTGATCTTTCTATGCCACCTCGAATTGAATTAGACATCCCTGTCTCTAAGCTAGAACTCAAGAGATACTCGCTCGCTGAATGCGAGTCGAAGAAAACACTCTTGTGGATCTGTCACTGTGTCAGGTTGAACCTAAGCAATCACGGCTGTTAGTGCGCACGTTGATGATGGTGGAGTGGTGACCCAACTGCTGTGCTAGATACGCTGCCATTTACATTATCAGATTTAAGCAACACTTAGAGCTACACAACATGAGAGGATAGCTTGAGAGCTATGGAAAATTTGACAAATCGCAACTGCCGCAGCAGTCCAAATCAAAAAATGGATGCATTCGACCAGGCGTCATGCCATATCTCTCGAGAGTCAAAGTTTAGCGACATCCAGAGATGGCGATCGTGGGAAAGCGGTCAAAAATCGAGTGAGCCTGTTGTCTCTCAGGACACAAAAGCAAAAGAACTGAGGTGGTGTTTACGCCGAATGTGCCCGAAACGAGTAGCCTACGTGGCGCTACACCTTATGAGCGCAAAAGATAGGAGTTGTACAGCACGTCCTTTTAGAGCAGGCGTGCCCATCTGGTTCGCTGCTCTCTCAGGTGGCATTAAGCAACTTTTTGGGAAACAATGCTCCAAACTTAATAACCGGTGAATTTGGGTTTACCCCCGATTCCTTTTTGGTACCCGGATATATGAGCTCAACTTCAAAATTTATGTCTGCATTCCTGCGAAAACGGTTTTCATGGGGACGATGGTGCGACGCATTGTATGGATAGGTGACATACGAGAACTCCCAGCGCTAACAACTGTGGGACATGACATAAGAGGGGTTCACACACGCGTTTCTCCCAATTGGTGCATCATGAGCATGATTATAATCGAACACCCGCTTTAAGAATATTTCCGGTGGCTGGTGATACATACCTGGCTCATCTCTTTTCTATTCGAAGGCCAAGTTTAATTTAGATCACAAATCTCGACCTTAGCTGTATTTCCGAGCCACTATCCAGTACCTGCAATACCACCTCAAGATTCTACTCACTCCACCAAATGCTGTGGGAGAGAGAGATCACTAAAGCAACATAATTATATGGCCAAGGCGCGTAATAACAATTAATAGAAATGAGCTAGGCACGGCCTGGATGCAATTGGGTAGCCCGAGTCGAGATATACTGAAAGAATTTAGCCTGATCCAATGCATATTTTCTGACAAGGGAAGCCATTTTGTTTATTTTCCCATATCACTTATAATGGGCGAGGTCAGGAAATTGACCTGGACCTTGGTCACCGATACGAAAAAAAATCGATATTATACGAATTGTAGGTTACTGGATATTCTTATGAAATCCTGCAAGTCAAAACTTTCCCGAAAAAGGACTGTGGCTTTGGCACGAACGCAAACATTTTTGGAGATGAGGCACTTGACATTGGATGTGACCTGACCTGAGATGAACCTCAAGTTCAAAACTTTTATTAAGTGTGGGTAAAATTGATGCCCAAACAGTTATATGAAATTTGACGTCGCTGCGCGTCGCCGTTTTTCCGCTACTCCTGAAAAACCTGAGGGGGCGGAATTCAACCCCCTGCAGTGCGCGGGCTAGGCATTGTGCAAAATTGGGGTGGAAAATTACACCCTATTGATACTATTTGTCCACTCTTTTTTCGCCGAGTTTTACTGTGAATTTTACACTCCTTGCATCGGATAAATGGAACCCTGTTACTGATTTTTTGAAGTAATGATATTGACAGCCTGTGGAGGGAAAACAGATACAAATTGGCATAGGTAATACATTATTCTGGTGAGCGGGTGATTGGTCATTGGTAGAGCATAGAATGTATATTTTTGTTGTTAAATTTTCCACTCTCTATGCTTATTTTAAGCCATAATTTTCCACTCTGCAACCCAGCTTCAAACCAATCCTAGGACCCTGCACCCACCAGGAAGGCAAAAATAGTGCAGAGCATGGGATAACTCAACCTTTAAAGCAAAGTTTTAAGCTAATTTAATTAATTAATTAACATTAAGAACAGTCTGTAATCATGTCGTTGGCGGCACCCCATGGGTGGGTGGGTGCAAGGGGCCAGAGGTACAGCCAGTTTGATGATGACACTGATGTGTAGTTATTATATTATTTATTATGTTTCATGCAAGCAGCAGCGAAGCCACCTGTCACCCACCCCTGGTAGGTATGTGTCCACCCAGCCCAAGATACTCCATCAGCAGCGATATACTCCTGCCGGTTAGGTTTGAGTATCCTGTTTCATGCAATCAGCAGCTGCGAAGCTGCCTGTTACCCACCCTAGGTAGGCATTTGTCCACTTGGCCCGAGATGCTCCTTTCAGCATTGACATATAATAAAGGTCAGATAAGGTTTGATTATGCTCCATCCAGCAAGAGAGGAAAGTACTAACGGGCGCCACCAGCCGTGTAGCTTTCTTTCCAAAGTGGCTCATTCCCTTAAACAATAATAATAATGCTGACACCAGTGATGTCATCAAACTAGCTGCACCGACTGTCCTTACTACACTACCTACACACAGCGCCCTGACCGATGAGTGACGCCAGCGACATGAATATCAAACAGTCTACTCAGTTTCCAACCAAATAAATATGTTTTTACTAGTTTCAATGGGGTGGTGTGGATCTCTGGTTGGTCTGGTGTAGACTGGTGCAGATTTATAGCCTGCATGGTGCACTTTGGTGCGGATTTTTGGTATGGGCTGATGTGCCTTGTCGACTCCTGTGCCAAACTTTGCAGTCTGGCCTCAGCTTAATCTGACAACAAAGAACTGGATAACTGAGGCAATCGAAACCAGAAAAAATATATTGTTAGAATTGGTCCCACGACTGAAAGAAATCAGACAGAAGCTGCACACTGGAATGGAGGCTTCATATTAATTTGCACACCCCTCAGGCCCTCACAAAGGTTTCACTGGGACGTCTCGATCTCAATCCAGAACTCAGAAGCACGTCTTCGCTCCAATCTCACTTACCACAGAACATACTCAGATGTAGTGTCCTAGACATAAAGCCATAGCAACCAGTTGACAACAAATTCAAACAATTAAACCTCAAATTCCACCAGCCTCCTCCCTCTCTCCACAAAATACATACGTCAACAAAACGGATCCGTTCAGGGACACTTCCCATTCATTCGTTCACACGGGAAACAAGTTTTCTAACCAAATTTCACTCAAACTGCTCGTAATAACTGTTTTTATCTGAGTTGGCACCAATTGTGTAACTTAGGTTTCCACTTACTCTTACCTGGTTACTGGCCTATCAGAAATTACTAATCGGGTACTTAATAAATATTGCAAAAATAAGATATGCAATATTAGCAAATATACTTGACAGCTCCCTATAAAACAACATAAAATAATGTTTAATTTTAAAGTGCTAAATCAGTAATTCAATATACAACTCAACCCGGAACCAGCGAATCCAGTCAGCTGTTGACGTCCTAATTTATCAAATGACGTATATTATTTATCTTTACCTTATTTTTCGATAAGCTTTCCTATTTATGAGTGATTTCATAATTGTTCACGATTTTTTTGAAAATACTGTAAATTTGTCTTATTCATTGATTCTCAGAGGTGTACACGTGTACATAAATGTTCACCTTGTTTTTACACCGTCGTCAATCGTCAAGGACACAAACGGCATATAGTTGATGACGTCAATATCAATATTGTGCATATAAATGGAAATACTAGCTATAAGGCATGTTATAAAATTTTAATATTACAAATGTTTGCACCTTTGTTTTCAATCATAGGAATGACGATGGTTTCATGCAGAAATGCATACATTTTAGTTCCTTTTTCCCGTTAGAGCTACCGTGTTTCCATGGCAACGGATGGGACATTCCTCACAACATTGGATGGATTCTCGGCACGTAAATAGTGTACTTGGTGTTTGATTCGCGGTGACATGGATTGGTAAGTATATGTGCGTTTCAGTAATTTCATGTTCAAGCATTTATATGCCTGTTCTGCGGTGCAGCGACACTTGCAGCTGATTGTATGCACCTTTGTATTGTGAGCTTGACATTTGCATTTGAGATATCAATATTGCTGCTTGTTCTGCATTGCTTAGGTAGATAAGCCGGTGTGACCGTGTATAATGTCAAAAGTTTGTCAAATTGCTGAAAATGTCAGCATATCAAACTATTAAATAGCTGCCAAGTATGGTGTATTGCCTGTAATTTTTTCAACAGGGGCGGATCCAGAACGGTAGTTTGGGAGGGGCTCCCACCGGTGGTTGGGGGGGGGGGCAAAATCTCACATAATATTCTGAAAAAACTCATCGGATTCCGCTCTTATTGCATGATAGTGATTTATAATTTTCAACAGGGCGGATCCAGAAGGTAGTTTGGGGGGGCCCACCGTGGTTGGGGGGGGGGCAAA
Source organism: Semibalanus balanoides (assembly GCA_014673585.1). Taxonomy (NCBI): domain Eukaryota; kingdom Metazoa; phylum Arthropoda; class Thecostraca; order Balanomorpha; family Balanidae; genus Semibalanus; species Semibalanus balanoides. The sequence continues at coordinate 108,570 of VOPJ01015272.1, forward strand.
ATCTCACATAATTAATTCTGCAAACTCATCGGATTCCACTTTCTTATGCATTGATAGCTGATTTATAACAAATTTTCCTTGTAAAATTTGCTTACATTTTCTTTGATATCAGGAAATGTTCATATTTTGCTCTGATTTCAGACGTTTTGGGGGGCCATGGCTGAATCGCCCCCTCTCCCTGGATCCGCCCCTGTTTTTGATTATTTCCCGAAGCAGTGGTAGATCCAGGACTTTCATTCAGGGGGCTGCAGGCCTGGGGCGCATTTTTGGGCACCTGCAGAAGGAGCAGTATTTTTCTTCTATTTTAGGGGGGGGGGGTAAAACCCCAAACTATGCAAATCCGAGATAGCCATTTTGAAGGGAATGTTATTTCCTTTCATTTGATGGTTTTTATTTGCAATTTGCATCAAAACTCGATGTTTTACGATTTGTTCTAGATTTTATCGTTTTGCCCCCCCCCAGCGGAGCGCGGGCTAATTGTAATTTCTTACAGCCAATGCAGGGACGTGTGGGGGCATACTTGCATTGAAATGCCCCCATGTTCCTGTGGGAGGGGTGGGGGGTTGCCTCCTGGATCTGCCAGTGGCCACTGGCCATTGTCAACGGTCATGAGGTGCGGCAAGATAGTTGTGGGAAAATTGCAGTGTCGCGCCAAAATGTCATTATTGTAACACACCCAAACCTTTGTTTTACAATTATATGATTTTGTGGCGCCCTCCATGGGTTTGAAGGTTCCTTCAATGGATTTGGGAGAACTCTCCATGAGTTTGGGGGCGCCCTTCTCAAATTCAGGTGCACCTCATCACGTTTGAGGGCGCACTTCCGAGTTTCGGGGCGCCCATCCGAAGTTTGGGATGCTTTTCGGGCACCAGGTCACCTTCCCGGAATTGGGATCGCTCTTCATGGGATGGGGGGGTGCCCCTCCATGGGTTTTGGGGCGCCCCGTATTCTATGGATTTTGGGTTGCCCTCCTCAGATTTGGGGCGCCCTTGGTGTGCATGCCTAATCGCGTTGGAGGGCGCGCTTCCGAGTTTCGAGGGCGCCTTTCTGAAGTTATGAAGTTTGGGATGCTTTTTGGGCATCGGGGTGCACTCCTTGGAATGGGGGGGAGGCGTCCATGTGTTTGGGGCGTCCTCCATGGCTTTTGGGATGCCTTCCATGGGTATGGGGTCGCCCTCCATGGGTTTGGGGGTGCCTGCGGCGCCAAGATTGCGCCTTTGGCGCAAAACTAGTGCCCCTGCGACTTTGCCGCAGATCTTCTCACTGCATCTGAATTAATTTATCTCTCAGCAGGTGACAGTCGTAGGAGTTCTTAAGATATTGCATCTCTTGGCTGCAAGAAGCCATGGCGGAAGAAATAGATCCAGCGGTGCTTCAGGCGACCAAAGACTCCCTGAAGAAGTTTGTCAAGAAGCCGCCTCTAACGGACAAACTACTCAGCAAACCACCGTTCAAATTCTTGCACGACATATTCTCCACTGTGAGTATAGTCAAAATTGTTTTGAATTAGTTGGTAATCGACAAATTCCGAAAATATATCAATAAGTCGTGCGCAGTGTATGTCGACTCACTCAGAGTTTATTCAAGCATAGTGCTTGCTAAATTTTCGTCTTCATTTGAGTAATCATATCAATGGTTGTTCGACGTTTTTGGCATTTTGACTGAGGTTATTCGCATTTCGCGGCACAAATAATGAGATTTATTCAAAGAGAAGACACTTTTACCTATAACGCTACTTTTCAAAGAACATGTGCAATGTGCAAACATCTCAGTGTTGTTTACCGTGACTGGTCACTACTTATTTTCTCAGGTAATAAAGGAGCATGGTCTGATGGAAGGCCTCTTTACCGCCGCGGAAATGAAGTCCGACAGCTTGAAAGACAAGGAAAGCAAAGTTGCGTACATTCAGAAGGTCATCGATGTCATGGGTAAGTTAATGGTCGTCATACGTTGTCTCTTGTGAGTCTTGACACAAGCAAACACAATTGTTTTGTCATTTGGCGTACATTTGTCATATTCCCTTGTAAAGGATTAAAAAGATTGTATAAAATGCGCTCGTTTTGCAATGTCGAATGATGATTTCAATTTAGCGCTCTTATCTAGGGCAGCGATTTTCAAACATGGGGTTGAATATCACATCTCATGGATAATAGAGGCTTCGGCCCGGGCAGGGGTATATTGGCGAGCACTGATCGCAGCCAAGTGAGAACGTATGACTGATCTGTTTGATGATAGTGCATATATGTACCTGCATCTATCCCAGTTTCTGTTTCACTGTCATCACATTATCGCAAAGAGTTTCAGAACCAATATAATGCTTAATGATGATCATTTTTGTGCTACGATTTTCGTGTTGTTATGCGTCGCGATTGGGAAGCACTCTACTTACATTCCTGCCCCTTGTCTACTTACATTCCTGCCCCTAGGTGGCACTACTAGTAAACGCCTGAAGTTATGCTGTACCGCATAGCTTAATACCGAGAACAGCTGCGGTCTGTGTAATGGTGGTGGGGGGAAGGGTTAACTACTAACGAGTAACGAGCTATTTTGGTTATCAAAAGGAGTAACCATACCATTGACGCTGAGAGACACTTATAACCACTGAGAACATCTAGGTTAACATAAAAAGCACTCATGATTTGAATTGTATGCATTTATATGTTTGACGTATGAACATCATACATTTCATCAGTTTCGCTTTACAGCTAAGTAGGTATATATACATATCAAATAACTATACATGTTCCTAGCTGTCAACAGGTGACTGTTTGTGTCTCTGAATATCCCCTTTTGGCCACAGAGTTCGTCAGTGGTGAAAAACTTCACATCAAACCGGGCAAGGTTGTAGCCGGGCTGGAGACCGCCAAAACTAACGCCCTGCTCCAAAGCATCGGGAGTGCCTTATCGTCCAAGGTAAGATATTTCCTTCATTCGCTGTGGATTGTATCACCCGTTACGAGTCATCACGACCACGACGTTTTGTCTCAATACCCATTGTTACTTGTATAATGCGACTTGCCTGTATTTGCTTGCATCGATTGCGCACATATCAGCTGTCGTTTTGTAAAGCCTTTCTTCATTTGTGTAGGTGCTACCCCATTCCTCTTTACCACGCCTTACCTCTCCATATTGTTCCTTCCTTGCTTTCAGCGTCCTGATTATCCCATCCCAACCATGCTGCGGACGCACAACCTCGGTGGCACTGACGTTTTATGACGACGCGAATGTTGGGCTATTTATCATCGAAGTCTCACGCCGAACCAAGCGGAGATCGGAAGAGTTTGCAAGTAGCCAGATTCGAATCAGGAACGATATGTTCTAGGAAAACTCTTGTATTGTGCTTGTGTCTACAGTCATGGTTTCGGTAGCGTTTCTCCGATTGATCTATGTGAATGTGCACTGTAGTAGTGTTTTCAGCTGTATGGGCTTCAAATGAACCACGGCGTTGTGGCTGAAGTGAACGTTGAAATGCGCACGACAAACGTATGTTATGAAATGAAACCATTTTCGGGCTTGAACTATGAGAGGGAGGGCGGTGGAGCTGAATAAGCGAATGCTTAATATGTACGCCGGCCGCCGCCCGTATACAATTTCCGTACATTTGTTTTGATGCTGCCGCATATGTTACTGCGCCTAGTGACGGCTGGCATGTTTTCGTGGAGGCTTGATGAAGCGATCGAAGTAGCGATTTATCAGCTGACATCGGGCCTCGCATGGACTGTTCCATGAATAGGTAGTAAAGGATGTAGTTGATCTGTATATGTTGTTATTCTGTTGTTGGCCATGGGTCAAGCACCGTATCCTCTTGGGACCAGGTCGCTGCCTTGTGTTCTATAAATGAGTCGGCAGTTTGTCAGTCGTCGTGGCACGCTCCACAATGTCCGCTGTCGGTGACAGATGGCCAGATGCCACATCACGTCCAGTCCTGTACATCTGTACTGACTAGGTAGTTGGTATTTAGTAGTTCAATATATTTGAATACGGATGATTTTTAGTTATTAGTAAACTTTATTTTCGATTCTTATGTGCATTGTTCGTGATATTGAGGGACAACGACCCGTCAAATGATGCTTACTGAACTATAAGTGTGCATAAGATATCCATTGTTGAAGCCACGCCCGCCGATGTGAACCCTAGCCGCTATGATTGGTCCAGCAGCCACCAATCCTGGGGGAGAAAGACAACGCCCTATTAACTGTATCAGTGTATAGCCCGCGATAGATGTGTTCCGACTTAAGGATAAAAGTCCTCTGGTTATTTTATGCTGTTGATGGTGAGCAACTCTAATTTTTAGTGAGTTATCCCATTGTTGTCAGCCATATCCTCTTCTCGTGTGAAGGAGCACCACTGTCATTGGGACCCGTGCCCTGCGTGTGATTTTATATTGAATACACGAATAGTAAACCGAACTATAGCATTTGCTCATATTAAGATCAAATATGTTATATGAGCATAAGGCTATTCTTTGCGATTAATTACTTTACTAATAATGCTCAGATAACGTTTGATATAAATAAAACTAATTGGCGAGAGGAGTTAATATGCAACCTGTTTTCCATTTGGACGAATTTACTGGGGTGCTTTTGTGGATAATTTAACCGACGCTGCAATCTCCCTCGGTGCCGTTCTAACGGCGGGGAGGTCAGACAGATGGCCTGCGGACTGTGGCTCCTGGTGCGGGACTAGGGCAGGTGGAGTGTACTTACAACTGAGATCGTGCACGGTAAACATCATGACTCCGTTCTTGACATATAGTTTGCGGTATATTGTTTAATAGCTCTTCAAAAGAAATTTGGAAATGCTAAAAAGAGAAACGCTAAAATAAGCGATTGTATTTTGTGATAAGAGGCTTGTCAGGGAAATGAAAAAGACGTTACTGCGAAATACTGAACACTTAAGTAAGAGCTTACAGTCTATCCAAAATTAGCCGGCCCGTGTATTGTGCAATTTTATCTTTCCTGTTTGTCCGCCGTGACCTACCATCAAAACTATTAAACTCGTACCTAACAAAGCGACGGTAAATCGCTTACGATTCTTACAGGCGCCCTTCACGATCTCGGTCGAGGGGTTGTTTAGGGCCTTGGTCGAGACATGCCTTGCCGCAGGGCGCGGCCTAGCTTTTAAAATGGTGCTGAGCAGGGGCGCTGGAACCTTCCGAAAATTGGGGGGAGGCATTTTTAATAAGTCGATTTTTTTGTCATGCAACGCCGGACGCACATAGGTGTTAACTTAAAATCTGAAAATGTTGGGGGCGGCTGCCCCCTGCCCCCCCCCCCCTGGTTCCTGCGTCCTAGGTGCTGAGTTGTATAATGTAATGGACTCGCTGATTTGGGCTTTTCGGTACAACATATATATAAGCTGTTAGTGAAAGAGGAAGGTAATTTTTGAAGAAAGTATTACAATTCCGTTTCAGCAATTCAATATTTCGTTTGTTAATGTTATTTAAATGAATTGTAAGAAAGGAACGATACATTTTTCTGGCTAATTTGGGTAAGCACTATCTCTCGTTCCTCAATGGGTGAACCACCATTGGTTCAATGGCGACGCCACCTCCCGAAAGTTGGGGGGGGCGGGGGCATTCTGAAGTCCATTCTTTCCATGCAACGCCCATGTTAAAATCCGAAAAAGGCCTAATGTTAAAATCCGAAAATGTTGGGGGGGACACGTCCCCCCGTCCCCCTCCCTCCGCTGGCGGAGCCCATGCATTGGTTGATTAATTCCATAGTTGTTGGAAGACTGGCGAACGCAAGGCTCTGTGCGAATGCATCTTTCGATCTTTCATGTATTGGAGAAATGATAGGATATTAGACAAATACAGCTGGGGCTGCACTAGAGTAAGTAATTAAATCGAGCGAGAAAATGCAGCAAATTATTATCGACCTTGAACGTGTCGTGTTGCTATGGCAACGTAATAGCGAACGCTTCAGTTTGTTTACATCTGAATTTATATTCGAGGGACGATCAAGTCGGTCGGGTCGAGGTTTAGTTGAAAAGTTAATTGTTATTTCATGTTCGCGTGATACCTATTCCAAGACAATGTCTCCTGCGAAAACCGTTAAGTATAATTCAAAATTTAGGGATCAGAAGATAATCATGTAACTAGGCCGTTTTCCGGATAATATATTTATATCACTATCAGACTTGCATACGATTCATTTTTTTTTCTCGAACGATTCAATCACGACTCAAAATATACGTTAGTTGATTCAATCACGACTCAATCAGACATTCAAAGTTATGCATTCGATTAATCAAAGACTTTGAACGGCGCTTTCGAGACTCCAATAGATTCAAAAGTGACTTTGAGGGCCATGATCAGTCCCGACTCATCATTTTGCATCATATAAACAGACTCAATCCCAACTCCAACTAATGAAAATACATTTGCAACCTTAGACTGAGAGTCGTTTGATATTGGATCTGCATGGTACTTCATATTGTTGAAATTGTTGAGGATATTACCACTTGGTTAAAAAACTTGAAGTTTTGAAGGCTATTTATTGAACTTAAAATGCGTCTTATTGAGTCGCGACCCGACTCAGTCAGCTCTCTAATATTTGTCGTCGACTCAATCATGGCTTCTACATGCCTCATCGATTCAATCAAGCAGAATCAAAGCAAAGTCCTAAAATGTGAGCGGACTCAAATCAGTTTGGAGTCGCAGAACTGCCCTTGATTCATGAGTCCGCGATAAATCAGAGTATGAATCGTAACAAATCTGATCACTATCGTGTGACGGTCATGTGCGCACTGGTGGATCCAGTCCAGCCTCTCTGTGTGTTAGGGGCGGATCCATGGGCGGGGGGGGGGGCGTAGGGGTGGAAACCCCTGCCTAAAAAAGGCGCCCTCGGGCATCGGTGCCGGGATGCCCGAGGTCGCCGTTTTCCCGGCGCCGGGATGCCCGGGGGCGCCGCTGTGCCGTTTTTGCAAAGGATTTGCCGGGCGCCGTAGCGTTTTCGGGAGGCTGCCAGGGCTGAGGGCACCCCTGCGTCTACCAACAGCATCGTAGCACTCTTGGAATGCACCCTCAGAAACGTATTGGCGTCCTCACAAGTCACAACATATTATGTCGCCCTCGGAAGAAATTATGCCGCCTTCGGAAGGCATCATGCCGCTTACAGAGCGCAATATGCCGCCCTGGAAAGGCATCCTGCCGCCATCAGAGCGCATTATGCCGCCCTAGGAAGGCCTCATGTCGCCCTCAGAGTCCAGATAGCATTATACCGCCCCCGGAAAGCATCCGCCCTCGGAAGGCATTCTGCCGCCCTTGAAAGGCATCATGCCGCCCTCAAAGCGCATTATGCCGTCCTCAAAGCGCATTATGCCGTCCTCAGAGCGCATTATGCCACCCTCGGAAGACATCATGCCACCCGCAGAGTCCAGAGAGTAATATGCGGCCCTCGGAAGGCATTATGCCGCCCTCGGAAGGCTTCATGCCACCCTCAGAGTGCATTATGCCGCCATCAGAGCGCAATATTCCGCCCTCAAAGGCATCATGCCGCCCTCGGAAAACATCCCGCACCTCTTGCCGCCCTCGAGAGACATTTGTCCGTCCTCGGACTGCATTATGCCGCCATCAGAAGATGTTTTGTCACCCTCGGAAGGCATCTTGCCGCCCTCAGAGCACATTATGCCGCCCTCAAACCGCTATGTGCCACCCTAGCAAGGTACCTTGCCGACGTCAAAGCGCATCATGCCCCTCTTAGAAGGCAGCATGCCGCACTTGGAAGACATATTTGATTTTGACGCCCTCTGAAGGCATAATGCCGCCCTTAGTGCGTATTATGCCGCCCTCGGGAGACATCCTGTCGCCCTCGTAAGGCATTTTGCCACCATTATTGTGCATTATTTCGGCATTTTTGTATTCGGCCATCATGTGTACAATTGATGTGAATGAAGGTCAAAGGTCTGGAGACGATACTGCTGTTGATTTAGGAGATATTGTCAAATAACGGGTGGGGAATAATAGCCCCACACAGTGATTCGCGGGTTTCAGCGGCGCGAAATTTTTAACCTTATGCCCTGGATAATGGATATGCATTTTTCCTCTATGAAATATATTTTTTCGTTTAAGGCTGAGGTGAAAAGTGATAAAGTAAACTTGTTTGCTCATTTGCTCATGATGTAGGCAAGTATCAACTTAGATATTAACCAAACAAAATAGAAATGCGCCGCGAAACGGTGCTAATCAAACATACGACTATATGGGAAAACTTTGAAGTCGTTGCGCAACCTCTAAATATGATTATCTTTCAATTAACATTTTGTGTACGTGATCTTTTATCATTATGATCACATTTTGCGGGGGCGTCCCGATACGAAATTCGAAACTTTATTTTTCACCATGTATAAGATTGTCATCCTAATATATATAGTATAGATATAGTATATAAACGTCACGATATATACTGTCTATTTATATCGTAATGTAATAAGCTGTATGGTTGCCTCCAGCGACCGCACTTTCCTTGATTTATACTATCCGTCCTTTTATAGGCTAAGTCAGGTGAGGCGGTCAAGAAGGTTGTCGCCGGTGAGAAACCAGGAAAGAAGAAGGACAAGGATAAGGATAAAGACAAACCAAAGAAGAAGGATAAAGATGGGGCATCTCCTAAGAAGCCAAAAGGAGGCGCTTCGCTGTCTGACGCAACTAACAAGTCGCCAGATAAGAAGGTGAGTTTTAAAGAGCACGCATGTTGCATATCGCCCGGCACGATATACATTATTCGATTATTTAGCCAATGTTTTTGCTTTTGGTGCCACGAACTGGCAGCTCTTTGCATGGAAAACAAATAGAATGCCCTGCTGGGGGAGCTCGGATTCATTGGAAGTGTTTAGAAAGCGGTAGCGACTAGTGGTGTCAATCTGTTACCAAAATGACTTAAAATGGTCCCAAAATTTATAAGCCCTTATAAGTCTGACCGACCGATTACGAAACCGGTCACATTTGTTTCGGTTACCAAAATTTCGGTTAGCTCAACTGTTTGCCATCAACCAAAAAACTGCGTTGCCGCCCGCGTCCTTTGGACGTCCTCAGGACAGGACGAGGACACGGACACAGGACGTTTGTGGACACTTTTCGGTCATATTTTGGCAGCAGATTGACACCACTAGTAGCGACTAAACATGATGTTGAGCAGCTTAATGCCGGTCATTGTTTTGTTCAACGAGCGTTAGCAGTATGACATATAACATTATATAGCGTTAGCGTTCAGTACTGTGTACTGTGATAATGAGCGATCAAGTGATGAGTCATTTATAAAAATGCATTAACAAGATAATAAATGGATTGATTAAAAAAAACAGAAGCTTGTTACTTTGAATGTATTTAAACCATAAATAATTACCGTAGTTATTCACAGCATAATAACGCAAAAGCTACATAGAGGAACTTATATTTTATTTCCGCTCTAATCCTTGCAATCTTATGCTTCAGTCAAAGAAGGATAAAGACGACAAAAAGAAATCTAAGAAAGATGACGGCGATGAAAAGGGGAAGAAGTCCAAAGATAAGGACGGTGACAAGCCAAAAAAGAAGAAGGGGTAAGTTTATGAATATTATTTGGGCAACAAATATATATTGTTTTTCCTAGATAATTATATCATAAAGTTTGTTATATGTTGTTTGTAGTGTACGTACTTCATTGAGCGTAAATGAAAAACGGGCATACTAACACGTGCTATGTAGATAAACAAGCTGGCGCTATTTTATATTGTGGGGGTTTATTTTACTGGGAGAGGAACTATGCGAATGGACGCCTGCTCTCCGGTTGGATATTAATCCTTTTCGTTTTGTGCGTGTGGGGGGAGGGGGAGTGGTGGTTACGGTACGTTGCACAAGTAAGGTCATTTTGTAAGGTCATTTTTTGCGTTAAACATCACCTATTGTGCGCAGTTGTTTGACAAGCTGTACCTTAGTCCATACCATTATTATTAAGTTGTATATAACACGTTTGGTTCTTCTTGTACCGTCTTCGCAGAGAGGGAAAGGACGATGGTAAAGAAAAGAAGGGAAAGGAGCCAAAAGAGGGAAAGGAAGGAAAGAAGAAGAAAAGTGAGTTATTTTGTTATGTCTTGTGTATTTACAAAATCTTGCATTACAATCATCTGAAAACTTTCTTGACATCCGCTTTTGTAGTCTTTTTCCTTCTTTGAATACAAAATCAAGGGAGTTTAATTCGTTGTTGCGGGAAGCAAATTGCATAATTGTCATTATTGCACTAAACTTAAAAATGGTACATACGCACAATGCAGCAAGGATTTTCAGAGGCGTCGAAAAATTGGGATTGTTATATAAATGTTTATTGTATATCCCCGTTAAAAGGGAGTGTGCCTACTCTTTTGAAATGTCAAATATATTTTTATTACGGTAAGAAGCTATTGGTTTGATCATCGATTACGATAAAATTCACGTCTGGAGACCCTTAAGTGGAATTTTTACTTATATTCTGTTTTGCATTTGTTTTGTTTCAAAACTCATCAACGATCGCCACTATAAAACAGAGCAACGAAGATGTTACCCAAATGTTACCTATAATGGCGCACCAAAGACGATAAACAAACCTATACGAACAATGGATGGTTTTGTTTATAGTTATCGAGACTCTGTTCGGCAGCTGCCATCAGTGCTCACGAGTTGTTTTCTATTGGCCAGCGCTAACAATATATGCTAGCGTTGTAATTTGAGAGCAATGCTTCTAGTAGCGAAAGCTCTCTGGCGAATATTGATTATTTTGTTCCGCCGGAATGATCTTAGCGAATTTGGAATATCTCAGCAACTATAGTGAATCTGGGGAAATGAAGTACATGACTAAATTCAGAAAAATATGTTTTACGGACTAGTGTCAACAACTCCACATGACCAATGTGAGTAGGCACACTCCCTTTAACATCATTTATATAAATACGTTTTAACATTAGCATTGTATATCTGTCATATTTGGGCGCAAATTGACCCAAAGGTGTCAGCGCGCCCTTAAACCCCAATAAACAAACAAACAAGGATCTCGGTCATAAGCTGCGACCTGTAAAATAATGTAATCAATCCACTGTTGTATCTTGGAGATAAAAGTATTACACAACTTCAGTTCCAACCATATGACACAGTATCTCTATTCTCTACAAAATACGGTATTTACAATGCAACGAAACGCTTCGAGTCCGCAGAAATAGCTACGCCCGTATTTCCTTTAAATTGAGTTTGTAATTCAGCAGCTGAGCGTGAGCATTAACAAGTAATAGGTACATTAAGTTCACAACACATTGCCAGTAGGGAAAAAGGATGTCCTTCTGCAATTTGCTACCACACTTCAGACGGCAACAAGGGATTCGGTAAGCAGCTTTCTGTCTCAACTTTTACCCAGAACGATGAATGTGAATATTCTCGATAAGCATGCATGCGAATCGCAACGCTAGCTCATCGACAAATCTACTTCGTTGCGGGAGACCGTTCATCTGTCGAATGTGTTTTTGTTTTCGTACGAGGTGATTCCACTAATTTTATAGCGTCATTGTAAAGAAGCACCTGGCTGTTATATCATCTCCTTGTTTATGCTAGTGTTACGGATATACCTATTGTTCCCGGGGCCGAGACGCGAATTTACAATCATGCTTCGGCTCTACCGCACCACCCGTTCGTTGTGACGCCATGGTGACGACTGATGAGTGATGGTACCACCAACACGCAGTAGGTTAGGACAGGTTAGGTAGGTTGCCGTTGATTGGCTCCGGTATAACGTCACCCACACAGCGTACTAACCAATCAGCAGCCAAAGTGCCAATGCCGTAGCATGATTGTAAACTGGCTGTAGTTGGGGCTGGGCTCTGTGACCGGAGCTGAGATGACCTAACTGTGCTCAGCTTCCGAGCCTCCTGAGGAGGAAGCGCCTCCACCGGCACCGGTGGCGGCTCCAGAAGCGCCGGAGGTGGAGGATGAGGGCCCAGCTGTGTTCGAATCTCGGCCTGCCTCGGTGCGGCCGGGGTCCGGGCGACCCACCTCTCAGCGGCCGGTCTCAGGCCGACCCGGTTCGGTGCGACCCAGCCGCGCCGCCAGCAGGACCGCCTCAGCAGCCAGGGTAGACGAGGAGGATGAAGGTGACCCACCGCGGCCAGCTTCGTGTCAGAGTCCTGCACCGGCACTGATTGTGACGTCACCGGAACTGCCTGAGCAGACCAGACCAGACTGCACCAGATTAACGGTGCTCGTCAGCATCCACTGCATGCGTCTTTGTGTGTAAGATCAATCCAGACCAGACCAGACCACCAGGCAATCAAACTGTCGTCTGTCAGTATCCACTGCATGCGTCTTTGTGTTTAAGGCCAGACCAGACCAGACCACCAGGCCATCGTCCGTCACAATCCATTGCATGAGCTTCTGCGTGTCAATATTCGTCCCCAAGTGTCAATATTCGTCCCCAGGTGGCAAGAGGGGACGGTGCCACCAGCTTTTACACTGTGTGCCCCTCCTTGCTGGTGTGCGTGTGCCTTTGCAGCCTTGTACATACATACACTGGGTGTGCAGCAGCTGAACTGCGTGACGCAGCTGGTTAGCGTCACTCGTGGCTTTGTTCACTGCATGAACGAGGACCGTGTCGAGAGCAGTGTTGCCACGTTACTGGGGTCGCTTCCACTCCAGCTGCACTGCGACATTTGAAGTGATTAGCACTTGAGTCGGCTGTGTGCGTTTGTTGTAGCAATTGTGTGTATTAGCACTGGGACGCTTTGCATGGAGTGTTTAATTGGACTTTCGGTCTATTTCCATTCTACAACACGTTGGGCGATGTTGTGACTTGGTGTGGTGTTCGCCGTTCGGTATTGTTTTGTTATTCGTGTGTTCTCATACAGTAACCTTATTGTCGTATTGGTGCAACGCTCAGACGATACAATACATGTTTTACTGGCACGGATTTGGCGAAGAACACGTTGATTTATATTGACATCGATAATGTAATGTATCGGGAGCCAAATAATCCTGGTAGTTGTGGCGTACGCAAGCCCATCATCTCATTATAATGTATGTCAACGCTCTTTGATGTTAGAGGTGCATGCTCATTTCAGTTGGACTCGGTTTGATACTTTGTGCTGTAACATTTAAAGCGAGCATTGACATTGCAGTGAACACCTGTAAAACGTATGGCGTAATTGAAATACAACGTGCGAACCTTCGCAAATGGGCTACGGCCACGTAAAACACAATACTTCAATGCTACTTTTCAGAGTTGGTCATTTCATTGAGTGTTAATATTTAATAAGTGGCTATAGTCATGGCTTTATTAGTGCTAAAGTGGCATTTATGCCACGTAACTAATAATAACCACTTAAGCCTATAGGCTAAAGTAGTCATTATTAGTCAAGTGCTTCGGTCATGATGCCTCCCACCGTTTTTCATTCTCCTCACGCCGAACTGACATGGTGTTCCAGAGAAGAAGATTCCGAAGTTTGAGGACATCATGGCGGACATTGGGCCAACCGAGTCTGGGCCTGGTGTGGAGGCGCAGCCGGAGCTGCAGATGGAGGCGAAGGAGACAGAGCTCGCTCCTGAGGAGGAGGGAGACATCACTATGGACACCACCGTCCCTCTCAGGTACAATACCGTCCTCTCAGGTAATATCTCACTCTCAGGTACAACCGTCCTCTCAGGTAAATACCGTCACCCACCGTCCTCTCAGGTACAATACCGTCACTTCACCGCTCTCAGGTACATACCGTCACTCAACCGTCCATCTCAGGTTAAATCGTCATCCACCGTCCCTCAGGTACAAATACGTGCACCACAAGTCTCTCTCGGTACTATACGTCTACTCCACGTCCTCTCAGTACAATAGCCGTCTCCACGTCCTTCGTCGGTACAATACCGTCCTCCACCGTCTCTCTCAGGTACAATCCGTCAATACCACGTCCTCCTCAGTACACATACCGTCACTCCACGGTCTCTACTCAGGATACATACCGTCACTCCACGTCCTTCTCAGGTACATAACCAGTCCCTCTCAGTACAACCGTCCCTCTCAAGGTACAATACCGTCCTCTCAGGTACATACCGTCACACTCCACCGGTCTCTTACTCAGGTACAATACCGTCCCTCCACGTCCCTCTCAAGTACTATTACCGGCACTCACCGTCCCTCTCAGGGTACAAGTACCGTCCCTCTCAGGTATAGATACCGTCCCTCTCGAGGTACAATAGCCGTCAGCTCCACCGTCTCTCTCAGGTACAATAGCGCGTCCCTCCACCGGCCCTCTCAGGTAACAATACCGATCACTCCCCGTCCTCTCAGGACTAATACGTCACTCCCCGTCCTCTCAGGTACAATACCGTCCTCACCGTCCTATTCGGTCAATAGCCGGTCCCTCCACCGTCCTATCAGGTGCAATACCGTCAGTCCACCGACCCTCTCAGGTACAATACCGTCACTCCACCGTCTCCCTCAGGTACAATACCGTCCCTCCACCGTCCATCTTCAGGTACATATACCGTCCTCTCAGGACAATACGTCCTCTCAGGTTCAATACGTCCTCTAGTAGTACAAAACCGTCACTCCACCGCTGCTTCTCTCAGTGCATACCGTCCTAACGTCCCTCTCTAGGTACTAAACCGGTCCCTCCACCGTCCCTCTCAGGTAGCAATACCCGTACTCCACCGTCCTCTCAGTACAAGACCGTCCCTTCAGTTCAAGACCGTATCCACGTCTCTCTCAGGTACAAATACCGCTCCTCACCGTCCCTCTCAGGTTACATACCATCCTCCACCGTCTCTCAGGTATACAATAACCGTCTCAACGTTCCCTCTCAGGTCAATACGCGTCACTCCACCGTCCATACTCAGGTACAAAATACGTCATCCACGTCCTCTCAGGTACAATTACCGTCCTCCACGTCCTCGTCAGGTAGCAATACCGCCACTCAGGTACAGAATACGGGTCACCACCGTCCCACTCTCAGGTAGACAATAACCGACTCCACGTCCCTCTCAGGTACAATACCTGTCCCTCCACCGCCTCTCAGGTACACACTACTCCTCACTGTCCTCTCAGCGCTCACACCTACGTCACTCCACGTCCCTCTCAGTACAATACCGTCCCTCCACCGTCCTGCTCAGTAATAACCGTCCCATCTCAGGTTACAATAACCTCCCTCTCAGGTACAATACCGTCTCGTCTCAGGTACAATACGGTCCCTAACAACGTCCCTCTCAGGTAGAATACCCGTTCAACTCCACGCGTACCTCTCAGGTACAATACTGTCCCTTCCACCGATCCTCTCAGGTACAGATTACGTCACTCATCCGTCCCTCTCAGGTACAAATACCGTCCTCCACCGTCCCGCTCTCAGGTAACTCAATACGTCCCTCTCAGGATAACATACCGTCCTCAACAGGTACATTACGCCCTCCACCGTCCCTCTCAGTATCAATACCGTCACTCCACCGCTGTCCTCTCAGGTACCATGATACCGTCCCTCGAGCACTCGTCCTCTCAGGTACCAATACCAGAGTACTCCACCGTACCTCTCGTTTGCGTCTTTGCGTTCGCGTCGCCTTTTTCGGAGCTCGGCAGACAAGCTTACATGTCCACCTAAACATTTTTTTATGAAGGGAGTAGGCCCCGGGGCAAGCAATAACTGCCAAGGAAAGACTCTGCCAGACACTTAATGGATTCCGTTTTCCCATTTTCCAAATTTGGATAAGCTATAACAAAACTCATTTCATGCGCCGCGAAGCGGCGCGAATTTGTTAGTTTTTTTTCTGTAAATACTTGAATTTTGACTGCTGCAAAGGCAATTTTTACGATAAATTGTTGACGTTTTTTAGGGGGCAAAAGACATGTTTCCCCCCCTTCGAGGCTATTGGGGGGGGGGGCATGGCCTGGTTGCCTTTCCCTGGATCCGCCAGTGATGTAGCCTAGCTGACTTTTAGTGAACGTAAGACGATTTGAGGCTATTTTTTACGAGGTAAACCGGATAAGGGGTGATAACAAGAACAATGACTAGGTAATTCGGAATACGCCACCATTAAGTGTGGTAAAACTGTGTGTCATAAGGTGGTGTATATGTTACATTTGCCAGCAGTGTGTAAATTGGACTTTTATTTCAATCGTCATGCGTCCATATTCGCTTATTTTTCTACATATGGCTTTTTAGTTCTTTACATATAGCTCGCGATATGTTTTTATTACATATCTCTCCTCGTCGTACCTACTGCTCGTGGCGACTTACTACAACTAGTCTGAATCACAAGAGAATGACTTCGATATACTGATATTAGCACCAATGGTCTCACTTTCCACTATACGACCTCATCCTTTCGACCGTCCTCTCAGGTACATCGGCTTCGGCACGGACGGAGACCGGAAGACGCCGCCGCACGTGTCGTTCGTCCGCCTACACTGCCGGAACGGAGACCCGACGCCGCTCACCAAGTACCCCAACTGTCTCCAGGACACGGACGCCATCAGCTCAAAGTTCTTCCAGGTGAGGAGCGCGGCCAAGCTGCTGTGTATAAGAAGACTAGAAGTCAATGTATACACCTGTGTACGGCATCGTATACGCTTGCCGTCAGAAGAACAACATGTGTTCCGATGCGTCGAAGCATGTAATCGAGGGGACCTTAGGGCTTAGGATAAAGTGCGGGCTGCTGAGCGAGGCTACTGTTAAATAATTTCGATGACGGAAGTCACAATGGTTTTGTGCACAACAACTGTGCTAGCAGTATCCCCTTAGCTCGACTCCACTTCCGTCTGTAGCAGAACCAACCCAACTGCTCCACCTCAGTTAGCTGCAAGGCGTTACAGCACCACAAACTGCTGGCTAGTTATTCGTCATTGATCTGGCCATGGACATGATGTTGGATGACGTCCATTGTCTGGCGTAGGACTTGGTGACTGGTGTGCGTTATGGACTCTTGTCAGAGGCGTGACGTTTCGTGTCCGACGGGCATTACAAAGAGGAGAGGAACTTGAGCTGAGTATCGGTTTGGCTCAGACCAACAACGACGGGTCTTTCTTAATATCTCCATCACCGAACAATATACAATGCAAATAAAAATGTTACACAAATATGGTCACACGAAAATAAACTCTGCAATACTCATAATTTCAGCAAGCTTCAAGTACAGTTGAATTCCGGCAGCGGAACAGGACTCTATTACTCGAAGCTACTTACAACATAATGTATCGATCGAGAAAAACCGTTGCTTTTAATCAAACAAAATTCATAAGGACAAAACAGCAACTGAAAAATAAGCAGCATTACGTGCACGTACGCGTCTGTGAGCAAACTTTTGTAGAACGGACGGGGGGGTGGATAACCGCCTCGCTTAGATATCTCTGAAAACTACGCAACGTTAGCTGAGAAGCGGAAACGGCGGTAGGCTAGTCGTGACGTCTGGCGTAATTATTTTTCTGTAGACACGATCATTTGTTCAAATATCAATAATATCAAATATAGAGAAAAACGACTATACTTCAATTTATTTTACTATCAGAAAGGCATATTAAGTATTAAAAGTAATTTTTTGGGCGCTAAAAAAATAGACACTTTTTAGTGGCCACATTTTGAAATCACGTGACTTGACCTGAGGTCACGTGACCAAAATGCCAAATTTGTGGAATTCCAAAAAATGATTATATGCCATAAACATATGGTTCATGAAGATTCTGATACTAAACTATTATATAATTCACATCATTCATATGGGAGATATTCGCCGATGAAAAATAAAGTTTTGTGCGACTTGGAAAAATTGCCTCAGGCTATCCCTCGAAAACCACTCAACGGACGAGGCTGAAAATGTCATAGCGTTAATCTGCGACCCAAATAACCCCTAAAACGTAATTTCATCAGAATCTGAGATGTAGGGTGTCATTAGGTTGGTCGATCGTATGGAATGACCAAACTTCACCGTTTCTGACCATTCGGAGAGGGCGTCCAGGTCACTCTGAAGAACTTGGATGCCCGAAGCCTGGCTGACGCTCCTGTAGACTTTTGTGTCGTTCGCGAACATTTTGACGAATGACAGCACCTCTCCCGGCAGGTCGTTGACGAAAATAATGAATACCAGTGGCCCCAACACGGTTCCCTGCGGAACACCGCTGCTAACCGCTGCCCAGTCCGATCTGGAGCCATTGACGGCCACTCGCTGTTGTCGCCCGGTCAGGAGCGCTTCCACCCAGTTCAGAAGTTTTCCGCCGACCCCGCAGGAGCGTAGCTTCAGGAGAAGACGCTGATGAGGCAACAGTTGTGCATTGAACGCCTTACTGACATAATTTAAAGATCTGACCGCAAGTCGACTGGATCAACCAATCAGTGCTCCAATGTCACTTCTGGTCACTCTCCAGGGTTTTGAGAATGCCTAGATAACGGTGCAAGCATGATTGACACTCTCTACTAACGCCTAAACCCATGCTGAATTGATGACCATCAAGCTCTCTCGTTCGAGTGAGGTGATTCCATAGTAGTCACGGATTAACAAATTCGAGAACCTTGATCGGAACCGCGTTCAGGTTCACGGGTCTCTGTAAGATCTACACTTCCGCTGGACATGTTTCGCTCTTCTGGACCCTTCGGCAATATAGGACACCGTCTCCATGCTCTAGGTTCGCCTCTCAGGGAGGGCTGACTCGGGTCCTATGAATTAGGCGAAGAGCTGCGCCCAGGGCTCCGCCCATCGCCCAGCCGGCTGTTCTCCCGCGGATTCGGTGGTGAAGTCCAGTCCCGCGGCACGGTAGACTCGCACTGTCCGGTGAAGCACACAAGTTCTCTCTAACTGCAGCAGGGCTGATGTCCACGTCATCCAGAGAAGGACCTTCGAAGACGGGTGGCGGCTCCGGCAGGAGCGGGTTCTCGATAGTGAAGACACTGTGGAAGAACTGGTTGAGCAGAGTCGCCTTCTCGTTGTCTTCCCGAGCCATGGTCCCGTCCTCCGCCTGCAGATCTTCCACTCTGGTTTTCGTGCGCAGTCGTGAGCCGGCGTAGCGCCAGAAGCCTCTTAATCCTAACAGACCTAGTTTCCTAGCAGACCCAGACCTAGTATCCCAGTTCCCGACTTTTAGGGCTGAATATTAATTAATTAAGGTGTTTCTATACAGATGTAAAAGCTTCTCAAGTCATTTTCTAGTATGGGGATCAACTTGACGATCTCAACTGAAAATCCCATGTTAAATGTGAACTGATTCCTTTAAAGCTCTTAAAGGAAATAGTTCACCTTCAACATGGGTTTTGAACTGAGATAGCAGTTTTGTAGCCCGTGTTGTAAAACCCTTGCCACAAGTTTTTTGGGCTGAAAGGGCTCTCCAGCCGAATATATTTGACTTTTTGTCGAAGGAATGTCAAGAATGTGGGCCCTACGCACCTGGGCAGAGGTTATGCAGTAATCTTACGCGACTACTTCCGAATATCTGATTAGCTGAGCCCCGTTTGACGTTGCGGAGAGTACGCATATAGTTTGGATAAAATTAATAATGTACGTCCTTCTGTCCCGAATCGGCGTGATGTATGGCTATTTTTGACATTATGAAAAGAAACTGTATTTGAAAATATAGTCAAATCACATTTGAAAAAAACAAAAACAATGTGAACTATTTCTTTTTAAAAGAATGCATTCGTTATTGCTATAATCGCCAAAGTGTGTGTATTTTGCAGGGGAGCTGGTCAGTGTCAGAGACGGGAGAACAGTGCACCTCCTGGTCCAGTCTGCTGGACCGCTGGCGCAGGATACCCGGAGACGTGGTGGGTGCATTTCATCGTCATGTGGGTGCATTTCATCGTCATACAGGATACCCGGAGACGTGGTGGGTGCATTTCACCGTCATACACTCACCGAGTCCGGCACCATTCAGTTGTAATTCACTTTGCTGTGGAACAAACATTGACGATGAATCTTTATTTCCGAACATTTCCAATGTTTTTTCCTCAATGCATCCTTTTAATCAAGTATGTAATTTAACGATGATTGATAGCGTAGACTCGTAAATTTATTGTACATCAACGCAGTCAACGCAACGCAACGCAGCGCATCAACGCAACGCAGTCATCAACGCAGATAGACAAGGAACGCTTGAACTGCGCAATCTAGGGCCAGCTGCTGTGTGGCAGCTGAATACACGGCAACACACGATGGAGACAAACATGAACTCGGCTACTGTCATGGAGTAAATGGTCTGGGCCGAGTTACAACTGACCCAGCGCCTGGTCATGGTACCTGGCTGCCGACTGCCTGCAGATCGTGGAACTCCTTGTGTGACGCACGGATGTGAGCAAGTTTTCCCGACAGATTTCCAACTGATCGTTTTCCCGCCAGATTCCCAGCTGGGGCGAGCAGAAGGAGCCTCGTCGGAGGGCGATACCGGGGATACACCAGCTGCTGAAGAGGATCAAAGACGGAACCATCTCTACCACAGCCATGGACACCGCAAATAACTGCAGGAACTGGCCGGGCATCGAGGGAACCATGTGCTTCGTCCGGAGGTTAGTTATATTAGTTATTACACAAGTTAGAGTTGACGCTTGAAAGTCCCATGTTCTATGCAGTTATTAAAAATATCACTAATGTGATTCATCTCTAGCTTCCGAATATATCAAGGACTCGTCTAACATGTTAACTGGGGGTCACCCCCTGTCACAGGTCCAGCCCCCCCAGTCGAGCTGAAATTCGGTCACTGTGGGGGGGGGGGGTGGAGTGCATGCCTGACGTTTTAGTTGTCTTGAGCCGCCAAAAATATAACGTTTAGATTGATGAAATTAAGGCAATTCAAAATAGTCTGATGTGAATAGACACTTTCTTTAATTCATTTCCCCCATTTTCCCAATTTCTATCATTAAACAATTGCGTAATTTGCGTCATGCCGCGAAGCGGCACGAAATTTCCGAGTTTGTGCCCGTAAGCATCTTGGTGAGTAGGAGGTGGAGGGCAGAGCTGTGCCTCAGCCGAAACGGAGCCTATCTCGAACATGTGCTGTAGAGGAAATTAGTATGAATATCTGTGCTTTGAATATACACAGTGTAAATCTCCATGAATTTCTGAACAGTTTGGTGTGAACAGTAAATCAGAGGGAAGCGCTTAACCATTTGTATTTGCCACGGGAAATGCCGGGAATAACATGCTTTTCCATAGGCCGGCGCAATTTTATTGCTAAATGACGTCACTACTCACGACATCAAGTGTTTTATGAATAATTCACTTTTACATACAAATATCTCGCGAAATATCTATTTGTATGCAAAATAATGTGTATCACGTTGATCAGCACATTTTTTAAATTATTTTGCAAATATTCACCAAACAACCTGCAACTAGTCCATTATTAGAAGATATTCGAGAAGGTCTTATGATCCCTTGAAGGGAATAAGTGTCACCTTGAAAAAAGAGAAAAAAGCTCAGGAAATGTGAAAGAGAAGCAAGAAATTGTGTATCAGATTACTTTAAGTCAAAGAACCTATATTTTACCGGAAAAAGCAAATTTAAAATGTCCCATGATTTGGGGTAATAAATTCATATATTTTCCCTCTAAGTAATGCGAAAATCAGCTTGCATTAGAAGCACGTTATGTCATCCAAAACGTCATCGACTTGCGAGGATCGTGGCGATACAAGACGTACTTGGCCTAATAACTGGTGAAGATGCCGAAAATGTCAACGCCCTTAGATCCATCATCCACGGAGATTAATTCGAGCCAAATACGTGCTGTATTCATTATATTATTGACAATAATCGCCGACGGGATAAACCACTTATAGGCGAAGTCCATAGCAATAAAACAAACGGCAAAGAAACAAATATTCCTTTGCCGTTATTTGTGTTACTCCAAGAGAAGTTTCCGTGGTGCATCTGTATGGACGTTGATGTGTGTAAATATTGCAACTAGCCTATACCATGATTTCATTTAGCCGACAAATTTATCAGTATATTCTTTTGCATAATCAGTGCAGTGAAACGAGTTATTCCGAAACCCATGCACGCCAGAAGCAAAGCAAGATGAAGACGGATGTTGGGCCCATCTGTAAGACTAGGTACGTCTGAATAATATTATCTGAGAATGTTGCTGAGAATAACGTTTTATAGACGATTTAAAGCATCAAAATCACAATAAATCCTCACAAAGTTTTATTCTTGCATCCAGGGATGAGGTACTGAAACAATATGTTCTTTCCAGTTCCAGCACTATGGGCGTTCTCTATCAAACACTTTTCCCAAAGTCTTAGCGTCATCTCTACTCCACAATCATGGCGTCATATCAGCAAAACTCAGCATTCAGCGATTGGATTACCGGTAACCCGTTCCCGACTTTAAGGACTGAATATAAATAATCAAAGAGGTTCTTTGAAAATGTGAAAGCGTCCACAAGTCATTTTCGAGCATGCGCCACAACTTGGCTATCTCACTCAAAACCCCATGTTAAAGTGAACTGATGCCTTGATGATTTAGATTGCTTAAGGTGTAGCAATCTAAATCAACACATCAACAGTATAATAACGTAATGCGTTGTATAACGTCGCCTTAGCAACGCTGCAAGTCGGGCTGACAATACCGGTCTGAACCGGTCTATACCGGGTCTGTACCGGGCTGACAATACTGGTCTGAACTTCGTTTTCCGCCAATAGGCTGCGTGCATCGATCGACCACAGCCAATGGCGTTAACGGCGCTGGGCGCATGTGTCCGGCCGTGATATTTATAAGCCGAGGTCAGAATATCTGATCCAGAGACGCTGACGGTCTGGTCAGCACAGGATGTCCGTGCCTCCAGTAACACCCGCCGAAGAGAGCATCAACGACAGCTGTCTGCTGCGGACGCCACAGCTCCAATGTTACAACGAAACCTCTGCTGATAATGGTACGTACCGGCTGGTTTGCGCCGCTAGCGACGGGGAGGAGCGCGCTGCCGGCATGTTCACCGCACTGGTGACGCTCACTGCCGTCCTGGTCCCAATCTCCGTCGTCCTGAACCTCATCATCATCGTCACCGTGCTCACCAACCGCAAGCTATACACGGTCATCAACATCCTGGTCACAGTCCTGTGCGCAAACAACATCTTCGGGACGGCTCTGTCGGTCTTGTTTGTGCAATACATGAATATCTTCGACCCGCAAGTGTGCTTCGTGAGGACCTTCATGTTCATCATTACTCGCACCGTCAGCTTCACCACCATCGTCGCCATAACCCTGGTGCGCTACCTGATGGTGGTGCGCAATCATAGCTACCCGGCAGGGAAGAACAACGTACTGATGTTTGTCTCGATCGCCGTCTTGCCCGCCTTCGTCAAGTGGGTTCTGCGCATGAATGCTGAGAATTCCTCTTGTCTACACGTCGAGGCGTGGAGCCCAGATGGGTTCATCATTATCGCCAAGATGAAGAACGGCATAGACTGGCTGACGGCTACGATAGCGATAACTGAGTACGCAGTCGGCGTGGTCATTCTCTCATTCTGCTACTTCAGCATTCTTGCGAAGTCCATGTCCTCCAAACGGCGACTACAGAGAAACGCTGCTGCCGGTAGAATAAATGCACAAGCTTCTGGTCCCAGTACGATTCAGGAGGCCCAAGGCGAAAACAGAGAAATGATTAGGGGCACTTCTGTCCGTGAACTTATCAAGTTATTGCGGCAATGTGGAAATCACTCTGGACGAACACATCCCTTACCGTCACCACCGTCCACACACCCTGATTTTGTGCAACTCCCTTCTCTTACAGAAGCTTCTTCTTCCTTGCGAGAAAATAGACGCGGTGCACAGAAAGGTCATTCTGGTTCGGTCCTGACAAGGGCAGATGGCAAATCCAAAGATACCTTTATCCCACACAAGATGGCGGAAGCGGAGTTGAGCTCCACAACGCCGCCGGTACCAGAAAAGACGGGAGCACGACAACAGGTATCTCCACAAAGTACGTCAGGAGCCCACTTAGCTCATATCGTCCACCAGGCAACTATGAAAATGCTGGTACCGGAGACGCCCATCACCGAACCACTGCAATCGTGCAGTTCGAGCCACCAAGATCCTTCAAACAAACCTCAACTGGCAGACACTGGCTTCGTAGAGTCTAACAGCGGTAACGAAATCATCATGCTGCCTCTGAAACTCCTTCGCCTCGGCGCCCACCACCATCCATCTCGGCCTCCAGGCAGAATCGAAATCGTGGCCACCGTCTCCCTGACTGCGTTTAACGTCATTCTGTTTGTCACGATATTTCCCTTTGTTTTAGCAGCAGGAATGAT
>VOPJ01015273.1:0-57500 GCA_014673585.1 Semibalanus balanoides
TACAACTGCAAAAGAGTGCATTTCCTTCCAGGACGGAAACTCGTATAATCCCTTTAAAGAATCATATCGTCTGTCAAAAGTTGCATGTTTTGATTGCTTTTTAAGGAGGCAAGGGGATCCAAGTGAACGTACCACCCCCGAGTCGGATTCGGTCAAGTTTGCCCGGATGGCTATACCTTCTTAGATATCGGGCCATTGGTTTACATCACTTTCATCAAAAATTATACAAAGTGTTGTTTCTGGTTTTAAAGACGGACTTTCATGAATGACAAAAAAAAATTGAGCGAAATCTGGCATATTTATTCCCAGAAATTTGGCATATTTTCATGAATTTTGCTTTGCATATTTGGCATAAAAGTTCACCAGATTTGGCATATTTACTCGGCGAAAGTCTGGCAACCCTGATTTTGAGATGCCTCCTTTTTATGAACTGGATTGGACCAGGACCCTCAAGAGTCAAGACCCTCTGAGAGCCCCATGAACCAGGCACGTAGCCAGGACTTCGTCCGGGGGAGGCGTCTCAAAAGGGTCTCTACCAGGAACGTAGTCAGGATTTCGCAAATGGGCGACTGCGTCAAATGGGCCGTTATTCAGCACATAAATACCCCTGGGCAGGTCGGAGAGGCCCCTGAGCATGTCGACAGGGTGAAAAAGCAGCCAGTGCAGTTCCTGGCCAGCTCGGAAGGGCCCCTGGACAGGCCAGCGGGCCCCTGGACAGGCCAGCGGGCCCCTGGACAGGCCAGCGGGCCCCCGTGAAGTTCAAAGATTGTCTGCAGATCGGAGGGGCCCTGAATAGACCAAAAGGGCCCTGGGCGGCTAAGAAAGACCCCTGAACATGTCAAATTGATGAATCCCGGCTACGTGCTTGGTTCGGTTCATGGTCCAGGGTCCTGTTCCAATCCAGTTCATCAAAAATTTAAGAAAAAAGGGGAATCACAAAAAGTGACCGAATCCGTAGTTTTTCATATCCATTTTTGAAGGGGCCTCTGCAAGTGCTCGAGTTCAGGCACCTAGCAAGGATTTCGTCCAGGGGGCGGGGTCCTGGGGTCCCGCGCACCGACGGGGGTCTGAGCCAACTTCGAACCGACGTGGGGGGGGGGGTGGATAGCCGCCCCCCAGAGATCTCGAAAACTACGCAGCGTAGCGAGAAACGGAAAACGGCGTGAGGTAGGCCGTGACGAGTAGGTACTAGAGAAACTACAAAGACTATTTTTTATCAGGTCAATATTGAGGGCACCAGAGGTCAAAACAGGTCAAATTTTCCCATATTTCGAGTAAATTGAGCATTGCTTCACATAATCCGGGCTAGCTCAGTAACTAACATAGCTAGGAGCGATCCGAAAAAAAAAACACTGCAGTGCGCTTTAAACACTCTTCCGCAATAATTCTCTCAGATTTGTGATAGGGTCAATAGTTAAGGCTCCAGAGGTCAGCAAAGGTCAAAATGATTAATTTTACTGTATTTTTTTTGATATTTTTTTAAGTACAAAAGATAGGAAAGCGATTTTGCCACCATCGTGTTTCTCACATCACGGCGCATCGAATAATATATCGTATGATCTAGCTAGGTCAAACTAAAAAAATGACCTGACCTGAGGTCATGTCAAGGTCAAGTAAATTTTTATTTCAATCGATGTAGGCCGACAAGAGAAACATAATGGTGAAAACCACAGCACTCTACCTCACCTAGAAGATGAGTTATTGTACAAAAACCATGTGACCTGGGGGCACATTGGATTTGAACTTAGAGAGGTCACGGAAGAAAAATACAACATGCATTCTTCTGCTTAGCTCAAAATAGTGATTAGAATGAAAACTGACCACATTTAGCCAGGTTTTGTTCGATTGGTGCGCATTTCAATTTTCTCCCATAGCCTTATAATGGGAGGTCACAAAAATTGACATCTCAGGTCACCGATATAAAAAATCCGAGATATACGAACTGTATATACCCAAGGCCTTATCACACACTGAGTTTCAAACTGTTTGGTTCACCACTGTGGCTTCGGGAAGATGTCAAACTTACAAAAACGTGACTAAAGGTCAGGTCATTTAATGTGACCTGACGTGACCTTGAAAGTTAGGAAGTAAAAAAATTAATTAAGTGTGCGTAATTGATGCCCAAACAGCTATGCGAAATTTGGCGGCGCCGCCGGCCGCCGTTTTTCCGCTAGTCCTGAAAAACCTGTGTGTGTGTGTGTGTGTGTGTGTGGGGGGGGGATATCCGCCCCCGTCGGTGCGCGGGTTAACACTCGGGAAGGGCCCTTTCGAGGCTCCGCCCGCCCCTGAACGAAATCCTTGCTAGATCCCTGAACTCGAGCACTTGCAGTTTGAAATTATCATTGCACAGTTGCAGAAGAGCTACAGCAGACGAACAGCATTGTTAAAAACAACACATTTCACTATTCTCGAACACAGTCTCATTGGGCACTTTTCGTGTCAACATAGTCATCTTGGATCGAACTTTGGATCAGGCATGATTTGGAAAATGTCCTAATGTTACACCACTAATCCACACCACATTGTTCACGTTAAAGGACCTGAACATGATAAAATACAAACAGAACGTGATTGTATATTTCGCATTCACCTACCACTCAGAACGTCAGTCCCGGTCTCACAACTCCAGTGTTTTACCAGTCAAACTCGAATCCACGACACATTTGAGCTAGTCTGTATTCAATCACACTTCCTGCAAGCCAGTAGGGTCACGAAGGCGCATGTTGCGAACAGAGCACCCCGTGTGCCCGTCCGCACGAGCTAACACTGCCACACACCACCCCACTCTGCCTCTCCAGTCACGACAGTAATTCCACCCTCCGATCCACCGGCCACACAGGCAAATGAATGAATACAAAATATACTTTATTCATCATCATATCATACATGACACGTTAATGGCGACGACCCAACGCTACAGACGTTTCGAATCATCGACGCGTTTATTTTCGCCCACGAATACAGCCGACACGATTCTCGCTCGCATATGGCTCAGAGGTACCTAGTCGCGAGGCCAGACTTCGCTCACCCTCTCGTGCTCCCGCGTTACGCTCAGAGCCTCTCTTATGCCGGTCTCGGCCAGGCCACCCGATACTGCACAATGCTGCGACGCCAGCATCACGCCGCAGCAGCGCCCTCTCACCAGGGGGCACGCAATCGCGCGGGGAAGCGGAGCGCTCACCCTCTCTCTGCGCTGCTTACACCGGGCTATCGCCACAATCCCAGCGCCCACCGACCCGGTCACCTTAACAGCACGTGACCACCGCGCCGCATCCCGTTCCCGTCTCCTTCCACCCGCCCCGCCCTTTGCCACGGCTCCGGAGCGTCTGGCACCATCCGCCGTCCTCTGCGCGACACTAGCGCCTCTGGCGGCCGCCTGGCGCAGTCAGCCCGCCTCAGCGCGACACCAGCGCCTTTGACGGCCGCGCAGCTCGGCGACCGCAGCGCGACACGCCCGCCTCTAGTGGCCGCCCGGCGCAGCAGCTCATCGGCCTCAGCTTGACACTAGCGCCTCTGGCGGCCGCCTGGCGCAGCTCGCCGGCCTGAGCGTAATTCTAGCGCCTTTGACGGCCGCCTGCCTTAGCGCGACAGTAGCGCTTCTTGCTGCTGCGGCATGCGGCGCTCAGCCGTCCTTGTGTCCGGAGCCGGAGAGGGTGAGTCGGCCGATGCCGGCGGCGGCCGCCACCGGGTCCTCCTCGTCACCGGGCTCCTCCTCGACAATCATATGCCGCTCGTCGTCGTCGTCGGCGGGCTCGCTGCCAGATGGGCTGTCCCCCAGCGTGTTGTACTCTGCCGGGGAAGGAAAACAGTCGGCTGATACCATGCCACCGCAGGAATTTGAGATAGAGGGCATTTAAGTGGGATAACAATAGGGTTAACACATATCAGACAGAGACTCGAGCGCAGCGTCGAGTATTAAGCTAGATACACACCGAATGTGGTGTGACACTGTAAGCACATACGTTGCTAACATCCCTACCAATGCATTCTAGGACCATTGAATGTGTTCAGCTGATTTTGAGCGGCAGCCGTGCCAGGCCGTCTAACGTACCGTGAGGTCGGAGGACCAGGGCGTCCAGGATGTCTGAGAGCGAGATGATGCCGATGACGTGCTGTTCGTCGTCGGTAATCACCAGCCGGTGCACCTCGGCGTGCACGATCTTCTCCATCACCTGCCGGGAGGAGACAGGCGGTCAGCGGGGCAGTCAGTCGTCAGAGAGCAGACAAATACGGGCAGGGGAGAGAACGTCAGCGAGACGGGTACGGCAGATACCGCACACACGGACAGGTCGAGATAAAGAACAACTATTAACCCTATTACTGTCGGGGGGGGGGGGGGGGGGGGGGCGAATCGCCCCCCTTGAGGTTTTTTCGCGTACGGGTTCAATTTTCAAAATAAACTCCAAACCCCTCCCCAGAAAAAAAAATCTTCCCCCCAAACAAAAAAACCTTTGCCCCAGCCCCCTTGGGCTTTTCCTAACATTTCATTGCGCATCGAATGGTGTACTTTTTTCCAAATTGAATTATTATGAGGGGGTCCAGGGACAGTTTTTAGGGGGGCGTGTTCGGCCGTTTTGACCCAAATTTTTGCATGGTTAAGCACTCATGGAGAGTTGTGTGTTGAAGAGAAGTGTTTGAAAAAGAGACTCGGTAGAGAATTGATTGTTACTTTGTTCAGATGGCTATCTCGAAATGTCAAAATTTTGAATTTTACAATCCCAAATTTTTTGAAAAACTTATTTTTTTTTCCACATAAATGATGCAAGTTTTTTCTTTTCAGGACGTTGTCAAAAAACCGGATTGTACTGGCGAGGAAAACATGCCAATAATATGTGTTGAAAAGTTTCAGGGTGATATCTAAATATTTGATGACCTGACGTCAGGTCAAATGCTAAACCTTCGCAATATATTATTGGTAAAAAATGAAAAAACGAGGTTTACTACACTTGTTTCACTCAATCCAAATTTTTCAGTATCATGTCATCTTACGGCCTTCTTGGATGAAAAGGATGAATATTTTAGTCAGTGAACTTTTTAAAAGGTCATTCAGGTCACACATACCTTTTATCAATAACTCGTGACAAGACATCATAGACTCACAAATGGTCTCAAAATGTTTGTCTCGTCAATACGCGTCTTTTGATATGCATTTTGACCGACTTACGTCACCTTGACCTTGACCGAAGGTCAAATTTTCGATTTGACAAAGTTGATATGATTCGAACCGCGATGACTAGAGAAACACGATGGTACCAAAGTAAGTACTTTAGATAAAATGTTATTAACGAACAAACATTTGCTGAAAAACAGGTTTTATAACATTTGTTGACCTCTGCAGTCCAAACCATTGACCTGAGGTCATTTCTGATGCCTGATTGGTGAAAGACAATTACAACTGCTTTACAGTGATTTTTTTTCGGATTCCTCCTAGCTGCCATAGTTTCCGAGATAATGGCAAGGTTTCCTGAAAAATAAAATGGTTTTGACAAAATAATTTTTGATGACGTCATCTTGATCCTTGAAGAATAAATGACCCAAGGTCACCAAAATTGGACAAAATAGAGTTCATTGTCGACGCTTAGTCCAAACACCAATTTCATGTTTATTGCAACCAAAGTTTCAGTTTCTTATTGCAGCGGAGATCTGAAGGGGGGGGGGAAATAAGCCCCCCCCCGAAAGATTCGTATACTTTTCATCCCTCCAGGAATAGGGTTAACACGGGTGATATGTCGGCTGATCACTAGGGTGCGATATATAAAACTTATGCAACGGCATATTCTTCAGCAGTGCTTATAAAATAATGTCTCATCCAAACCGCCGACCAGCAATGCACGACTAAATTGACAGCTTAAAAAGCCATTTGGAAGCATTCGATGAGCAATGCCCCATTTGCCATTTTAAGCATTTATTCATAACCGACAGTTGATTGACGTGACAGACATGTAACCACCGTGTAACCACCTCTGCCCAGAGTCTGCCCGGTCTCACCTGGTCGCTATTGGGGTTTTGGAGTTCCGGATACTCATCATTTGCCGTTGGGAACGTTCACCCTCTTACAACGCTAAAGGGACTGTATGTACCACCTGAACATAAGTTTGGACATAAGTGTATTTGAACGGGGATTCTGAGCCGATGACGTCACTCTTTACTAAATGTTCATGATAGTCGACTTATTTTACATTTGGTCATGCCTTAACCATACATTTGGCAGCGAGAAGGTTCTCTATTTTCAAAAATTCCTTGATATGACGTCATCAACCAAAATATTAAAACTTAACTTTTTATGAAATCAAGCACCGTTTGTGAGAAACAAATGTCATAATCGTGCTCGGCAGCAATTACTTCATATTTAGCACCACAAGTGGCGGCGTATATTTGATAACTTTTGGGAAGGTGGCAGTGTCCCATTATGTGGCGGTCAGGCCACACCCAATATAGAAGGCGCGGCCCATCGGGTAATCAAGCCCCGAGCACCTACACAGGAAGCAGTATTACCTTGCGACAGCTTACCGCCCCCTCTCACCTGGAGAAGTGTGTCGGACAGGAGGCATGCCTCCACCTTGTTATCGGATCGGTGCGAGTTGGCCGCCATCAGCGGCACGTTCAGGTTGTTGTACGTCTTCTCCGCCGCCAGGTTCTGAAATAACACAGCCGCGTGGCGATCAATGAGACCGCTACGCCTTCAGTAGTCGCCATCGAAGCAGGGCAAAGACCAGTGAAGGTCATCCCGAGCTGACGGGCCTGCATTTCCGGCCATTGCTAGAAGCCAAGCTCATGGCATCGAGACATACATACCAGGAAGAACCAAAGTCCGAAATATCCTTCCGATTATAATCATATTCAAAATGGCAAGTAACGCGTCGGCGAACTGAAGCACAACTCCAGCCAACTTTTTACGTAATGAGCTAAGTGGAGTATACCGGCAAAATCCAAATCCAGCGTCACATCGGTAGCATCACCGGCACAACCCTCTCTCACCCCGGCCCCCAAAACACACTCGCTCAAATCCCACCTACCTCCCCATCTCCATGTCTCCATGTCTCCCGCTCCCACCCTTCTGACCGACATCCCGTCGCCACTCACGATGACGTCGAACTTGGCGTAGATATGCATCAGCTTGTTGTCTGCGTCGACGATGGGCAGGGCGGATACGCGTCGCTCGACGAACTTGGTCAGCGCCTCGTAGACGGGCGTGTCGGGCCGCGCCGTCTCGATCTTATCGTACGTGCCGATGCGCAGCTCGCCGAGCGTTCGGTTCAGGAACGATGGCCGAGGCAGGTTGTGCAGCTGTGGGGCCGGGCGACGTGTCAACCAATGAGGACGTAGCACGGTGGTGCCATCAGCCAATTGAATCGGGCAATACAAAGGTGTCAGCCAATCATGGCGTGGTAGAGCGCATACAGCCAATCAAGTATCAGACAGGACACCGTCGTCAGCCAATCGGGACAGTCAGAGCAGCGTCATATATACATCAAGCTACAGAGAACAAACACCCACTCGACTGCACGGACTGATCAGCGGCGTAGCATCCCTGATTATCGTGCTGGGATGATAGTGCTGGTCTGGATACATGTATTGCATTGGAGAAACTTGATCATAGTGGCGGGACAGCATAGTGGCGGGACAGCACATATAACCGACTCACGTATAGACAGAGGAAGCGCAGTATTATGATGCAGAGGACCCCGGACTCACGTATAGACAGAGGAAGCGCAGTATCCGCTTGTGGGTGATGCATGTAGAGGACCCCGACTACGTATAGACAGAGGAAGCGCAGTATCACGCTGTGGGTGATGATGCAGAGGACCCCGGACTCACGTAATAGAACAGAGGAAGGCAGTATCTCGCTTGTGGGTGATGTCGAGGACCCGGACTCACGTATAGACAGAGGAAAGCGCAGTATCCGCTTGTGGGTGATGTAGAAGGACCCCGACTCACGTATAGACCAGAGAAGCGCAGTAATCCGCTTGTGGGTGATGATGTAGAGGACCCGGACTCCGTATAGACAGAGGAACGCAGTATCGCTTGTGGGTGATGATGTAGAGGACTCCACGTACTCTCACGTATAGACAAGAGGAAAGCGCAAGTATCCGCTTGTGGGTTGATGGCAGAGGCCCCGGACTCACGTATAGACAGAGGAAGCGAGTATCCGCTTGTGGGTGATGATGCAGAGGACCCGGACTCAAACGTATAAGACAAAGAGGAAAGCGCAGTATCCGATTGTTGGTTGATGATGTAGAGGACCCCCGGACTCACGTATAGACGAGGAAGCGCAGTATCCGCTTGTGGTGATGATGTAGAGGACCCCGGACTCACGTATAGACAGAAGGAAGCGGGCAGTATCGCGCTTTGTGGGTGATGTAAGAGTACTCTCCGGATCACTATAGGACAGAGGAAGCGCAGTATCCCGCTTGTGGGTGAATGCAGAAGGAACCCCGGACTCACGTATAGAACAGAGGAAGCCAGTATCCGCTTGTGGGTGATGATGTAGAAGACCGGACTCACGTTATAGACAAGAGGAAGCGCAGTATCGCTTGTGGGGGTGATGATGTAGAGGACCCCGGACTCACGTAATACAGAGGAAGCGCAGTATTCCGCTTGTGGGTGATGATGTACGAGGATCCCCGGACTCACTAAGACAAGAGGAAGCGTGTAAATCCGCTTGTGGTGATGATGCAGAGGACCCCGGACTCACGTATAGACAGAGGAAGCGCAGTATCCGCTTGTGGGTGATGATGCAGAGGACCCCGGACTCACGTATAGACAGAGGAAGCGCAGTATCCGCTTGTGGGTGATGATGTAGAGGACCCCGGACTCACGTATAGACAGAGGAAGCGTAGTATCCGCTTGTGGGTGATGATGTAGAGGACCCCGGACTCACGTATAGACAGAGGAAGCGCAGTATCCGCTTTCGTGGGTTGATGATGTAAGCCCGGACTCACGTATAGACAGAGGAGCGCATGTATCCGCTTCGTGGGTTTGATGTAGAGGACCCCGGACTTCACGTAATAGACAGAAGGAAGCGCAGGTATCTCGCTTGTGGGTGATTGATGTAGAGGACCCCGGACTCACGTATAAGACAGAGGAAGCGTAGTATCCGCTTGGTGGGTGAATGATGTAGAGGACCCCGGATCACGTATAGAAAGAGGAAGCGCAGTTATCCGCTTGTGGGGTGATGATGTAGAGGACCCGGACTCACGTATAGAACAGAGGAAGCGCAAGTATCACGCTGGTGGGTGATGATGTAGAGGACCCGGCTCACGTATAGACAGAGGAGCGCAGTATCCGCTTGTGGGTGATGTAAGAGGACCCCGGACTCACGTATAGACAGAGGAAGCGCAGTATCCGCTTGTGGGTGATGATGTAGAGGACGTCGCCGGAGACGGGGTCGATGACGGGCAGTCGGTGGATCCTGTTGACCAGCAGCGTCGTGATGGCGTCAAACAGCGACGCCTCCGGCTCGATGTAGATGAGCGGCTTGGTGTCCGACTGCAGCACCGCTGTCGGTCACAAGGAGTCACGACGTCAGCACGAGGTGTCTCTCGATACAGGGCAAAGACGCAGAGTAGAGAGACATGGTGACAGACGACAGTGCAGCCTGTCTGAGACGACCGAGGAGGGTCTAAAATAGTCACGGCACGGGGTCAGATGAGTCACAGTGAGGCTGTCTGAGGCGCAGAGGAGCGTCACAGGGGTCAGGACACGGGTCATCACAGGCGTACAGAGCAAATCAGGGGTGCTGGGTAGGGTCACAGGGTCACTGAGCAGATCAGGGGTGCTGGATAGGGTCACATAACACATCAGGGGTGCTGGGTATGGTCGCAGGGTCGCAGGGTCACAGAACGCATCCGGGTGCGGCCAAAGGGTCATAATACACAGTGCACTTGGTCACAGGGAGCTCAGTAAATCTGGTATGGATCTTCTCAGGAGCCATGGTGCAGGTCAGAGCATTAAGATCACAGAGCCATCACTATGCTGATCGGAACAGGTGCCAAGACAGCCAACGGCCAGGAGGGCGGCCAACGAAAACCAGCTACTGACTGACAATAGCGGCACTGTCGTATGGTTGCCCTTGGCGTTCACCACTGGACTATACTGTCCGTCTGTCTACACCTGTTAATTGTTCCGCCACTATCTGGCACGGCAAGCTAGGCTGTCTCAGTGCCTCGTCCTGAGTTGCCCAAATCCAAGGTGAACTATTTCCTTTAATGCGAACTTCCGCGTTCATCCCCAGCAAGCCCGGTCCAAGCGTCGCCTGGCTCACGGTGGAGGTGGTGGTTTGGACATTGATCTCTCTGCCTTGGCAACTGTGATAAAGGGGGTGTTTATAAGTAAGCTGCCAGCTCCTTCCATAACGGTCATTCATCAGAAGTTCGCCCACGTAGCCCAGTTGGGAGAGTGCTGGGCGTTTGAGTCGTCCACCGTCGTGGGAGGACCCAAGCCACGGTCCTCTGCACGTGCTAAATACCCCGTACTGAGGTGAGCTTTGGTTGCTTGTAGTGGGTGCCAGTGAGGTAACTTCAACATTATATAGCTGTAGTAGCCAAAAATTGTCTGATATGATTAATTTCATCATTGTTTCTCGTTGCACTTTATTTCAACATATTTGTCTACATTGTTTTATGTCGTCCTTGCTTAGACAGCTTTGCGATTGTGGTTTCCTATACATGCAACTTTCGCGAAAATTTCACTCCAGAATTTCGCAGATGGCTCACCCTAATGGGCAGTTCTTTGTTATTAGGCCAGGTGCATCACTACCCGCTTCAGACAACAAAAATGGCATACCTAGTACCTACCCATACAGGTAGATGTCGTGAGAACCACGTCGCGTGATTTGATGACCGCATGACGTTGTCTTTGACCTTCAATTTTTAGTTTAGTTTATTCAAGTAAATGAGCAACAGGCAGCAGTGACCAATTACAGCTCAAGTCCAAAGTTAAAACACATCAAGTTAAAGTTAAACATCACATCAATAACAATCACATAGAAACGCATACCTAAAAATCACAAAAATACAATAAGTCTTTCGTTATTTGAAACTAATTGTTCGTTAGCGCGTACAATGCGTTGTCAATGCATCAGGTTTTAGCGGCATGGCTACCTGATATGGCTACCTATGATTATGATTAATGAAATACTTGATACAAGTATTTCATTAATAATATAAGTGCATCTGAATCATATTTCGTCTCCTGTCCCGTATTATCCTGAGTTGGCTGAGGCAACTCAGGACGAGGCACGTTTTTTTTTTCTTCAAGATGGTACACATCCAATATTTGTTTGAAATTCAAGTAATGACGATACAAAACTCAAATGTAAAGCAATTTTTATTTTTGACCGACTAATGACTCAAAGAATAAATAACTCATGACGTATTTTTTTAAGCAGCGTTTTTTGCTTTCAGTGAACAGATACAAACACAAAAATGTAACTGATGTATATCCTAGACAAAACTGGCCTAGAAACTTGAAAAACAAAACAAAAAAACAATTAAGAATATTTACCTCTTATGACCTGACATTGACCTGTGCACCATTATAGGATCAGATTGTGTCCTATGGGTTGACTTATAAAGTCAGTCATTGGAATGCCTGCTATTATGACTCTGCATATAAAATACCCCATAAAAACATGTGTTGCATGGCTTCCGTAGATCTCTTGCAAATAATCGACCTTCTTGTGAACCTGGCCTTGACCTTGACCTCTGCTCGAAACTTTAACTTTCGGTTTATGTGGTAGATGAAACTTAGCTGTTATAACTTTGCCTGGCGATTAATAGTTAATCGCTCGTAAGACTTTGAATGGGTAAAGGTATGCCATTGACTCCATTAACTCGATGTTGACCTTTGACCTGACCGAGATCTGACATTTTACCTTATTTATAAAAAATAGGATACGTATTAGATTCTTTTAATGCGTTTGATGGTTATTTGTGCCATGATGAATGTGAATAAGTACAATGGGATGATCATTAACATGGCAATTAATGTATTTTTTAATATAAAATGGCGAAACAAAAAAGGAACAAGCTTTCGCCGTTACGGCATAGTCCCCAGATTCATTTTTTTTTGAAAATTTGAAAAAAGTTTAATTAAAAGTTACAACGCGCCTCTTGTCTAAATATAATTTCTATGCAAGGATGGGTCAGTGACCACAATATAATAAACAATATTACATGATAATTGAAACGCTGAACAGCCTTTTAAGGTTTGGTACTGAATGCCAGTCAACAACAATACATCAATTCAAGGTTTTGCCTAATATCCAATAATTAGCTTGCACAATCATCAATATGATAACCTAGTTAAACATATGGTTTTCACTTGATTGTCGACACAGATCAATCTTGGAATCCAAAACGAGGCGTCCTGCCTTGTCGTCCAAGGATAGTCAGACTTGGAGGATGCACTGGAATCCTGGTCGAGGCTTGCTGTTTCGGTGGGTCTAAATATCCAAGCTCAAAAGGGAGAACCGGGTAAACCCCTCGTGTGTGGCGTGTGCAGTGTGCGGTGTGCCGCGTCGTGGTGTGTGTGTGTGATCGGTGTGTGTTGGTGGTGGTGTGGTGTGTGTGTGTGTGTGTGTGTGTGTGGTGTTGTGTGTGTGTGTGTTGTGTGTGTGTGGTGTGTGGTGTGTGTGTGGTGTGTGTGTGTGATGTGTGTGTGTTGTGTGTGGTGTGTGGTGTGTGTGTGTGGGTGTGTTGTGTGTGGTCGTGGTGTGTGTTTGTGTGTGTGTGTGTGGTGTGTGTGTGTGGTGTGTGTGTGTGTGTGTTGTGTGTGGTAGTGTGTGTATGCCGCGCGCGCGCGCGCGCGCGCGCGGCCGCGTGCGTGCGTGCTGTGGCGTGGTGCGTGCGGTGCCGTGCGTAGCGCCGCGGTGCGTGCGTGCGTGCGTGCCGTGCGTGCGTCGTGGCGTGCGTGCGTGCGTGCGATGGCGTGTATGTATCACCAGTTGGCTGTCCATCCTTTTCGTTGATTACATAGGCCCACACCTGTGGTGACGGCATCGCGTTCGCTCTCCTTCGCCTATCATGTTTACGTTAACCTGCCGTATCTGTCCCCTGGGGCCCTTCCGCCCGTACCCGTATTGTCGTCGCCCCCCCACATTTTGTGCCTCCCCTTGGTTGGGATGGCCAAAAGGAGAGCAGTTCTGCCTATCGTGTTAAGGGCCAAGAGCATTTGCATGATGTTAGCTGGGCTTCAGGTATTAAGATTATTCGTATTAATTTCGTTTCATTACGAGCCCTTAATCCGCCACCTTTTCGCGTATCGCTGCGAGAATTGTGGTTCGAAAGATACTATGGGATACAATTTACCCGCTGGTATGAGGGGTGGGGGAGGTCTGCCTGGAGACCCCAGCGCATTGGCGATCCAGAAAGTGTGATTTTGCACAGTTGGGGGGGGGGGCAAATCCCAAAAATTATCGCATAATTCCTGAACTCATCGGATTTCGCTTGCTTTATGTAATCAATACTATTTAATAACAAACTTGCTCCCTCAGTAAAAGTTGCTTAGTTTTACGACAAACTCAGGAAATGTGTCAAATTTGCGCCGATTTTGGGTGGTTTGGGGGGGGGGGGCATGGCCCCTTTGGCCCCCCCGGATCCGCCCTTGCCCCAGCGTGGTGCAAGTAAACATATTTTTTCACTCAGATGAATTGGCATTGTTAGACCTTTCATATCACAGCAAAACCGTCGCTCTAACTATCATAGTTTTCACGCTATCGAATTTTGACCGGTTTGACATAGAGTTAAAGCACAGTGCACCGGCCGCAGGCCATCCCAGTCAGGAGCAAATAGCGAGCGCCGAAGCGACTCGAACCCGGGCTGCCACTACCGGGATAGGTCAGAAGCCCAGCGCTCTCCCGACTGAGCCACAGGGGCGGACAATGACCCGCTGGACACCACCAAAGGTGTCTACTGCCTATGCAGCGGTACGGAGTCACGGGGTTAAATGAGCGTCCCATCCACCCCCAGGGATCGCAAGCAGCTACCACGTAGAACAAGTCACAGCAGACACTTTTGAATTTCAGAAACAAGTTCTCGTCACAAGCCAGATAAAGCTCTCTTTCGCAAAAAGAAAAAAACTCATCCGAGCCGTACAATCAAAATATGCCATATCTTCATTTAACGATGCATTTAGTTCATCAAGGCCCAAAATATCCTCTGAGCAAGACGCATTTAAATATCATCTGACTTTATTCAGTCTGTTCTTTAAGAGCAAAGGCGTCTTGCGACGACTGTGACACTGTCCCCCTGCAGCTACCAGCCGCACGTCAGCAGAGCCGAGAAACAGAGCCGCCCTGCAGTGTCCTGTCACCAGCGGCGCAGCCGACCGACACCCATACTGAGGACTGCAGCTACCAGCCGCACGTCAGCAGAGCCGAGAAACAAAGCCGCCCTGCAGTGTCCTGTCACCAGCGGCGCAGCCGACCGACACCCATACTGAGGAGCACTGCAGCACGCGCCATACCGTCTTATGCGGCTTCCGGCCCTGCATAATCTCATTTGCAAGCTCGCTCGAAGAGGAAGGCCACTAGGTTACTTCATTATTATTGAAGAAAAGCAAAGCGCAGGCCGATATTCCATGCAGGGATGACCAGCTGTATATTTCGTATGCAGCATCCGATTGGAATACATAATCAATCGACTGGTCAGAATCATAAAATTCGGCCATGAGACCATCGAGAAGAAACTTTGTAACACATTTCATTTCAATTTCAAATGGATTTAGTTTGTATCTGAATTCAGAACAGGTAACTTTGGAGTGGACCAGGATGATATCTATTGTTGCATTTCATAACCCATTTCTAAGCTTCCAAACTAATGGTGCAAACTTTTGCTGTCGATAAACACATTGGGAAGACTAGTACAGGTAGTACACTTAACACCACTGCGATGTAATATAGATAACGAAAAACGTAACGGAAAACGTTCCGAGGGGAACTGCATTATGTAATAGACATTACTGTCGCAGACGATTAGGATCATTACCATAATCCCTGCCAAGATAACGTGAGGCGACAAGGCCTCTTAAAAGTCCCGGGTTGTTTCGGCAGTTTTAAGGTCGTCAAGCCACCAGAAGACGGAGCAAGACGCCTTAATGAGATGTCTAGCATAGGAGATTTAGTCCGTCGCTCCGACATTCACTTAGGACGTGAATGGAACATAAAAGGTAGGGACCGAAGATAGGACCACGGTGTTGTTCGATATGACCGATAGCAGGAGTTCAGTGACAGATTACAGAAGTGAAGCGACAGGTGATAAGATATATGTCCGTGGTAAATTTCAATAAATGGAACTTCGACCCAGACACTTAAGTCAAACTAATATGTCTCGCGATGTCTGTCACACCACCCGACACAACGAAATCACCGGGCCACCGTCAAAGTATTGACGCCGAAGTATGCGCACCGGATCGTGTATAGAAGAACAACTGTCTATAGAACAACATCCAGGGAAGTTGTAAAACTACATGAAATGTACGCATCACTTCAGATTGATTTTCTCATCGCCGCCGCCTAACCGAAAAATCACTCATGTACTCTTTGTACCCAACGTCTCCCTTCTCTGCACGTCTGCCAAGCCTCCCCGACTCCTATGACTCACTCCTCCAGGTCTCCAGCTTGTGCTCCTCCAGCTCTTCAATGCGCTCGTCAGAGTTGCGGTAGTACATCTGCAGGATGCGGATGAAGTCTGTGATGGTGAGCATACCCACGTACTCCTGCTTCGAGCTGTCCCACAGGGGCGCCGCCCGAACACCTGACAAGAGAGAACGAAGACAGAGGCGGTTACATGGGGCACAACTCACAATGACCGCTCATTGCATCACGAGCAAGCGATTGTCAAAAACACGAGGAAATATCGTTGAAAGGGCCACAACGGACATCAGACAGACAGCACATTACAGATCACCATGTGTCCAGCACAAACATCACACAATACGCAGGCAGCAGACAGCTTTACATCAGAACAAGTTCCTTCAATAGTCCAGAAGGCTGTCGTTTTCGATCCACCGAACGGCAACCGTCCACACGTCACAGACTCCGCAGCACCACCCCGCAATCCGAATCACAATTCTGCTCTGACGCAACATTCGTCACCGAGAAACTCAAACGTCAACGGCTCGAGCCATTCCGAGCCGACATGGCCTAATACGTCCCTGTGTTGCACAGCGCCGCCCGGCGGCAGCGGTGCTCGCCTGATAGAGGGAGGCCGTCCTGTGCCGCCGCGCTCCGTGGCACCGTTAAAGCCATGGCGGCGTCAGGCGGCAGCGGTGCTCGCCTGACAGAGGGAGGCCGTCCTGTGCCGCGCTCCGTGGCACCGTTAAAGCCATGGCGGCGTCAGTCGAGATGAGGGAGGCCTCCTGTGCCGCCCGTCCGTGCACCGTTAAAGCCAATGGCGGGCGTCGTGAGATACGAGGGAGGCCGTCCTGTGCGCTGCTCCTTGGCACCCGTTAAAGCCATGGCGAACGTCAGTCGAGATAGAGGGAGGCCGTCCTGTGCCGCCGCTCCGTGGCACCGTTAAGCCATGGCGGCGCGTCCGTCGAAGATAGAGGGAGGCCGTCCTGTGCCGCGCTCCGTGGCACCGTTAAAGCCATGGCGGCGTCAGTCGAGATAAGAGGAGGCCGTCCTGTGCGCGCTCCGTGGCACCGTTAAAGCATGGCGGCGTCAGTCGAGTCTGATAGAGGAGGCCGTCCTGTGCGCGCTCCGTGGCAAACCGTTAAAGCCATGGCGGCGTCAGTCGAGCCTGATAGAGGGAAGGCCGTCTGTGGCCGCGCTCCGTGCACCGTTAAAGCCATGGCGGCGTCAGTCGATCTGATAGAGGGAGGCCGTCTGTGCGGCGCTCGCGTGGCACCGTAAGCATGGCGGCAGCGGTGCTCGCCTGATAGAGGGAGGCCGTCCTGTGCCGCGCTCCGTGGCACCGTTAAAGCCACGGCGGCGTCAGTCGAGTCCATAAAGGACACGCCGTTCGGGTGGAAAAAGCCGTCTCCGGGTCCGCACGTGCCGCGGGGCATGTGGCACGTGACGCTGGGAGGAGGGGTGGGTCCTTCTCAGCCTGAACACGCTGAAGAGGTAGAGGAGCACGGTACAGGGACGGAAACAAGGCCGAACCGGCCAACCGACCGGCGGGCAGGCACACACGACCCTCCACCATTACCACACCAATAGCACCATCACCCGACTCGGGAACCAGTCACCACGTCCGTGCGTGGCAGATCACGTGGCCCAGAGCGGCGGCGGCGTCACTGCAAGAGGCACCACTCGAAATACGCGCACCGCGCCGCCCCCGAGTCCGGACGAGAGAGCGGTGACACCAGCATACGGGGCTCGAGACGAACCTATCCTAACGGTCCCTGTACTGAAGGGTGCCACGCGCAACAGTAAGGCCCTGTTTAACGATCGGCTTGGCGGTTTGATGACTGTGCAAAGCCGATAGGACATCAGTGCAGGTTTAATGGTGCATAGTGATCGGATTTAGGGCGAGGGGAAGTGTCTGTCTGCGTTTAATGCGCAACCGAATTTTCTTTAATTTTAGCTGTCCGTTAGGTTTCAGCTTTCACCCAGGGTTCAACGAGGACGAAGACTGAATAGACCAAAGGTGGGTCCGAGACAGCGGGGAATAATACAGAAGAGGTCTCGTAGTGGCGAAGGCATGAATTGTCCTCGCCAACATTGCCCAATTTATTTTCCTTCTAGCCTTTTAAAGTGGGCGAGTTTGGTAGAAAACGTCAAGAAAAACGCAAGGCAGTGGGCGGCTCCATCACAAGACAGGACAGCACAAGGAAGTCGGCTGGCGGCAGAAACAATGGCAGTGACGGACAGTTGGATAAGTGACAACTTGGCAGACAGCTGGACACCAGAAGGAGCGTAGCCAACAGGCGAAGGACCAGACAACACGCCACAAAATTGCAGAAAGTTCGCATTAGGTAAAAACAAATAAGCATATGTGTTACTGAAAGCCCTTATCTGCGATCCTCGGAAACTTTTCATAGATAAAACCTCAACATCAATTTTTGAAGCCAGAGTCCAAAACTACCAAAATTTCAAAGCAGGCTTTCGTCAACCTCAGTCGACTGGTTGTCATTTGTCGGGGCTTGGCATGATGACAAGGACGGCCGCCAGGTGTTTCCGTTGAGCTGACTACTGTGACCGTCTTCCGTCCCGTCACAAGGGTGACACAATCCAACGCTGACGGGACGCGAGAGACGCGGGACCCCATCAGACCCTATTGCCCTGCATCAGACCGGTTGAACAGTCGGACCGACCCGTCTCAGTACACAAAGACAGCACAGCAAGGTGTGCCAAGGAGCGAGCAGCCAGCTAGTTCGTGCCCGGAGACTACCAGACAGCTCGAGGTTCCTAGAAGAGATTTGTTACCACCGAAGAAGCACACAATTATGAAAACAAACCAGAGTATGATACGAAGGCAGGGCAGCACGGGGGGGGGACGTTAGTTATGCCCGGTGTATGCACGAGGCCAGCAAATGTTGCTAACTAT
The DNA here is from genome assembly GCA_014673585.1 of Semibalanus balanoides. Taxonomy (NCBI): domain Eukaryota; kingdom Metazoa; phylum Arthropoda; class Thecostraca; order Balanomorpha; family Balanidae; genus Semibalanus; species Semibalanus balanoides. The sequence continues at coordinate 18,495 of VOPJ01015273.1, forward strand.
TAATTTCAGATGATTCATTACCAGAAATGAAATAATACAAAAATGGCACAGCTGGACCGAGGTCAGAGAATCTGGAAACGAGTTATATTTGGACGTCGAACTGGGCGCGGCTCTGTTATTATACTGAATCCTCCGAGACTCTGGATACGAGTCACTGAAACGTAAACATTGCTGAGCCCACACCAGGATTTACCGAAGGCTGAGCTGTTGCCTGTTAAAGGAAATAGCTCACCTTGTATTTTTTTCTCCAAACACGATTCGACTATATTTTGAAATGCAACTTCTTTTCATAATGTCAAAAATAGCCATACATCGCGCAGATTCAGGACAGAAGGACGTACATTATTAATCTTGTCAAAACTATATGCGTACTCTCCGCAACGTCAAACATGGCTCAGCCAATCAAATATTCGAAAGTGGTCGCGTAAGATTACTGTATAGCCTCTGCCCAGGTGTTCTCGACATTATTTATGGCCCACATTCCTTCGACAAAAAGTCAAATATATTCGGCTGGAGAGCCTTTTCAGCCCAGAAAACTTGCAGATAGGGGTTTTTCAACACGGGCTACAAAAGTGCTATCTCAGTTCAAAACCCATGTTGAAGAGGAAATATTTCACCTTCAGCATGGGTTTTGAACTGAGATAGCAGTTTTGTAGCCCGTGTTGAAAAAAACCCCTATCTGCAAGTTTTCTGGGCTGAAAAGGCTCTCCAGCCGAATATATTTGACTTTTTGTCGAAGGAATGTGGGCCATAAATATAAGAATGTTCAAGAATTGTGGGGGCCCTATGCAACCTGGGGAGAGGCTAATGCAGTAGCTTTCAGAGTAGCTGGAATGTTTGGGTGTCTGCTAACAAGCAAAGGGTGCGTCTAAACCGATTCCCGGGGGACAAATGACTAGGTAAAAGCCGGCTATACGCTTATCCAGCGCGTGAAGTTTTGAATCACCTGCGTCAGCAGTGTCTCGCCATCGTCCCCGGGAATTGGTTAGGCGCACCCTTTGACGTTAGGACACCTGCGCAGAGAGTACGCATATAGTTATGATAAAATTCATAATGTACGTCTTTCTGTCCTGAATCGGCGCAATGTATGGGTATTTTTGACAATGTGAAAAGAAGTTGTATTGAAAAATATAATCAAATCATGTTAGAAAAAACAATCCAAGGTGAACTATTTCCTTTAACACGCGTTGTCTGTCCCAGCGTCACCTACCTCCTCCAGTTTCTATCAACAGCCAAAGCAACCGTTGGCACTGTCACACACGCGCATGGCCGGGTATGCCATCGACATGACACAGAATGACACAGGACACAGAATGACACGGGCGACACAGAATGACACAACACGACACAGAATGACACAACACGACACAGAATGACACATGACACAGCACTACACGGGCGACACCACCCGACACGGCTGTCACTATGTGTGACATTACAGAACGCGACGAGACACACCCGGGAACGGAGATGGTCCGGCGACAGCGAGCAGAGACAAAAACAGTCCCGTGGCAGGGGATAGGATGACAGGCTCGGGCCCGGCCCATTGGGACCGGTTTAGAGCCCCGTGAAATTATCGGCATGAACCGAAAAACACAGAAGGTTGGCCGACACATGTTGGGAGCCAGCGGCCATATCGCAGCATTGCGACACGCCTCAGATATTTCGTAAATGCATTTTGACGTTCTTAAGCATGCCTTAGCTTTACATGCTCTATATACCTATTAGATTTTCACTGTCAACTATCAATTGCGCACCTGCTGAAGAAAAGTAGAATGGGATAACGTAACAGATATATATTAAACAGTACAAATAAAGGTTGTGATTTTCGATTATTTCTTGCATGGCTCCTCCGTGAAAATACACAATCTTAGCTGTTCCGGCGAAATTCGGTCATTCAAACATTAAGTTAAGCAATTCATCCCAAATTAATGCCCGAAAGTGTCGGCCAAATGTGCAGCTCGATGGGAAATAGCGTTACTCTCCGAGCGGCGAGCCCATACCAATATAATCCTCACAATGACGTCACAAGCACAACCTATAACTAACCAGCTAGCAGCTTACATCAAATCAAACTAATCAAACTACAGGCGAGTATGACACACCAGCAGCAAATCTGTCCGGCGTTTGGCGAACGGTCGCGATTCGCGAACGGAAATTATTCGAAGCCGACTAGCGAGCCTAGAAGTACAACACCAGGGCGCAGCCAGTGCACAGTGGGGCCTTTCTAGCCTGCCTTTTAGCCTGCCGAAATGACAAATGTGAAGGTTGAGATTTTCTTTTCAAACCGCAGTGCCCGGGACCCAAAATATATGAATTTTTCGAATCTGGCATTGGTTTACTCTGTTAACCTTGGTAAGCATATGTAAAGTGCGATCGAACCTGAAGTTTGTTGACGGAAGCGCATGTAAATACATGAAATATGTAAATGTAATTTATATAAAGTTTGACGCGGGTGACGCTTCCACCACATGCCAGCGTAGTCGCCAGAATGTTCTGATGCTGTCCCGACCCAGAAACTGCGCCCCAACTCGCCCCTTTGATTGCTACAGCCAATTTGATGAGGTTATGCGAGGTCAATACAGGCAAGGTGAAGCCTATTCCCTGCGGGGCAGAACCCCGTTGGTTTGTCGCTTGCTGCTTCTGAACCGTTACGCCTAGCGTCTTGAAATTTTGTGATTCATCCTAAAACTGAATTGCGTGTGTTGTGCCAAAAAAAAAAAAAAAAAAAAAACGGCTCAGCAGAGGCGGTGCCCCATTTTCAAACCACCATTTTTTTGCTCTCAAAACATGCGCAATTGATTCCTCTTCCGATATACCGCAGCTGGTTTTCCTGCGGATGACAGCTTGGTAGTCATTAATTAATTCCGGCTAATCGGGAAAAGGCCCCACTGTGCAGTTTGCAGTGTTCAAAGTCAACTCCGCCAGATCTAGCGACCTTGGTGGCATCTTTATAAGGGGCCATTTCAGCGGATTGACGGGCTCCGTAGAACAGACACGCACAAGGAAATCTCCATCTTGAGTATCATCCGTATCATTGAACCTGCTAAGGAATTTCCAGCTTAAGACGAGCACATGCTTAACGCTATCAGCTAGAGCTCAAGGATATTGTCTTGCAAACTGCCTTACATGCATTTATGGGCGCTTTATCAGAAAAGCTACCATCAAACATCGTTCTCATAAAGCGTGCTATCATGTCTTCATCGGCCTTGAGGGAGCAGGGAAGTCTGGGAAGACTGCACAGAGACGGATGGGTGGCGATCCACATTTAACGATTCATCTCCATCAAGCAAGAATCACTTGAGATTGACAAACAAAACAACTGAACGTCGTCCGCGAACCCAAGCAGCATCGCTCTGAACCCTTTCAGTCTGAACGTCGCCAAATAGATCCCAGTCTCTCGGCCAGACCAGACCACCCGTAAGGCGCACTTACCATTGTACACGAGAGCGAAGAAGGCCTTCTTGACCAGCAGCTGGGTATCGAACACGACCAACTTCGCTGAGGTGGGGATCAGGTCGTAGCACTTGTGGAACTTGAAGAATTTGATGTAAATCTGTGACTCATCCTCTTCTGCAAATAGACAGGCAGTTACGGGTTAATGTGATACATAACAAGAACGAGCTAATAACCCAGACAACACAGCCAGAATAGGCAATGGAGTACGACAATAACACATAGCTAAACCGGAAGGCACGTGATTACGCTCGTCCTCAAACCGACGGAATACAAATTAGTTGAAATTAACGCAGACGAGCGCAGTTCAAATGGTGATTATCCTATGTTTGGATGACAGAAATAGTCATTCATTGGAGTGTGGGAGTCAACCAGAACACCTACACACTACACAAGTCAGTATAAACATGTTAACTCGCAACATCAGACACGTGTCCATTAGCCATGTCCAAACCTCATGCGCATAGTGCTGGAGTTCTGACGGCTTGCTGGTTCCAGGACTACCCAGTACCCATATTCTCGCATTGGGTTAAGTCCGTTTCGTCGTTAACCTTTCAGGTATTATGTATCAGCCGAGACACTCGTACCCATCAAGCGAGCTGAGGTGCAAGTACATTCCAAAGTTCTAATAGAGTATATACTGCAAGGTAATTATACTGTTGGCTACCAATGTCCCGACCAATTTGCGAATCTAATGAACCCCATGACCCTTGAACCCCCTCCGCATCAGCCTGAGGATTGAGGAAGACTCCCCCCGTATGCGCACGTGTCGCCCGCCAGCCAGTTGCCATGTGGAAATACTACCGCTCCGCCGACTATCACAACACACTGCAGTGCAAACCAGCAAGGAATCAACCTCTCCAACAACGCCAGCAGCATCTGTCTGCACTCCCGATCTGGATTTGTGTAAACTCCTCGAGACCCGTCTATTCAATTGTCGCGGGGAGGGACGCGATGGTGGGGGCGAGCTGCAACGGGCCAAATTCCGGGGAGAACTTGACCCTCTCACCCAGTCGGCGGCGAGCGGTGCGGACGGCATTTGGGCTGGCTCTCGGGTCCGTGCCGCTGGGACCCGGGAGGGATGGGGAGGGACGGATGGTGGCCGCTGGCCAGCCGATGCGGCCACGCCAACCAATCAGACAAGCCGATTGTAGACAAACACCGACCGGATCGCCACCGCCTCAGCCTCCTACATCCGAGTACCATCGCCTTCCCTTATCCAACCAACGCTGATTCGGTGATTGCATTAGTGAAGTGTGGACAGCTGGTCGATCCACACCGAATGCTGATTGGTCGAGCGGAGCAGAAACACGAACCCGCTCTGTGAGTGAGCACTGGTCATACTCCCGAGACGCTACACATACTAGACACTTCCACCGACCTGCCGACGGTGTCGACACTGGAGAGCGGAGCAGCTCCTACTCGGAATCCCCCGCCCCTCACAGTGGCAGCATATGACGTCAGAGGTGGGCAGTGTGAGCGGCCGCCACAGGAACAACGCCAGGCCGGCAGACACTAACCAGACCCTGCAGCCGCGCTCTCTCGGAGGCGTCGCTCGCGGTCTACGGTGGCGAGCAGTGGTGCCAGGAGCCCACTCAGTCGACCACAGCCGACCACGGCCGACCTCACAGGACCACGGCAGACCTCATAGGACCACGGCAGACCTCACAGGACCACGGCAGACCTCACAGGACCACGACAGACCACAGCCGACCACAGCCGACCTCACAGGACCACAGTCGACCACAGCCGACCACAGCAGACCTCGACAGGACCACGGCCAGACCTCACAGGACCTACAGCCGACCACAGCCGACCTCACAGGACCACAGCCGACCACAGCAGACCTCACAGGACCACGGCAGACCTCACAGGACCACAGCCGACCTCACAGGACCACGGCCGACCACAGCCGACCTCACAGGACCACGGCAGACCTCACAGGACCACGGCAGACCTCACAGGACCACAGCCGACCTCACAGGACCACGGCCGACCTCACAGGACCACGGCAGACCTCACAGGACCACGGCAGACCACAGTCGACCACAGCCGACCACAGCCGACCTCACAGGACCACAGCCGACCTCACAGGACCACGGCAGACCACAGACGACCACAGACGACCACAGTCGACCACAGCCGACCACAGCCGACCACAGCCGACCTCACAGGACCACGGCCGACCACGGTAGACCACAGAGGGTCACGGCAGACCACGGCAGACCTCACAGAGGGTCACGGCAGACCACAGCGGACCACGGTAGACCTCACAGGACCACGGTAGACCTCACAGGACCACGGCAGACCACAGAGACATAAAAGACATAAAGACATAAACCACAGCGGACCACGGTAGACCACAGGACCACGGTAGACCTCACAGGACCACGGCAGACCACAGAGGGTCACGGCAGACCACGGTAGACCTCACAGAACCACGGCAGACCAGAGGGCCACGGCAGCGGCAGCGGTTACTATAGGCCAGAGGAAATACCGGGCCGCTCCCGCAATGGACCAGACGGGCTTCCAAATCCCAGTAACCAGCACAGGATGCAGAGTGTTGGTATTTTAAGACAGGAACATACTACCACACATATTTATGATAAGACGAAAATGCCTTTCACCTTCAAAACTGAATGAAATACGTTTTTATCTTTACAAGCAGCGATGTCGTTTTTTTTGGGGGGGGGGGGGGGGGGGGGGGGGTCCCGGGCCCCGATGATTTCGAATTTTAATATTAGGCCTATGGCGTTGCATGGTAAGAATACAATCATAATCTATCAAGTTAGCATCGGGCCACCCCAATCATTTTCAGAAAATGAAGCCCATGTTCACAAGCATGACCGAAGCTTAGTTCGATAGCATATCTGACACCACCAATCTATCACAAGACCAATACTCCTAGATTCGTCAGTCACTTTTTGCAATAGGAATACACCAATAAACCCGCAAGACAAATGGCCACATAATCCACTCCAATCCACCACTCCAGCAATGTTCCAACAACAGCCGCAATCTCTGGCTACTGCGTCCTGCAGCCCACCAATATAACAGCCCGCCAATATAACGGCCCTCTTCCGGGCCACACACAGAGATAGACAGATAGACAGACGCCGCCGCTGCGACAGCTCTCGGCGAGCTGAGAGGCCCCACCCACTGGCAGTGACGCGAGCAGCAATAAACAGTCCAAAGAAGCACGCTCAAACGGGGAAAAATAGACCGAAACTTCCGACACGATCCACGGAGGTTTCGAGTCAAAGCTGCGATAAATAATGATAAAAAACACGAACGCCTGCCATTGTCTATTGAGTTCAATAGAAACATACTTTCCATTCGATGCTTTTCACACCTAACGGTGGTTAACAAATTCCATTAAATAAGTAGTATTTTAAGTTTGTTTCACTTCTAAACCGGTCGGCTAATGGTTTGTGGCACCAGGGAGCGGCCGGCCCCTCCTGCATGACACCAGGGAGCCGCCGGCCCCTCCTGCATGGCACCAGGGAGCGGCCGGCCCCTCCTGCATGGCACCAGGGCGGCGGCCCCTCCTGCATGGCAAACAGGGAGCGGCCGGCCCCTCCTGCATGGCACCAGGGAGTCGGGGCTCGGCCCCCTCCTGCATGGCAACAGGGAGCGGCCGGCCCCTCCGCATGTGCAACCAGGGAGCGGCCGGCCTCCTGCATGGCACCAGGGACGGCCGGCCCCTCCTGCATGGCACCAGGGAGCGGCCGGCCCCTCCTGCATGGCACCAGGGAGCGGCCGGCCCCCTGCAGTCAGGCTGCAGGGCTGGACACGTGCAGGCCCGTTGACACAACATCCAGTCTGTCAACCAGCAGCGGACTGGTCCGACACCAGTCCGACACCAGTCAGACACCAGTCCGACACCAGTCCGACACCAGTCAGACACCAGTCCGACACCAGTCCGACACCAGTCCGACACCAGTCCGACACCAGTCCGACACCAGTCCGACACCAGTCCGATACCAGTCTGACGCTGGTCAGACTCGAACCGCTGACCGGTGACGTGGCAGCGAGAAGTCAGCCATATGATCAGTCAGCCGTCAGCCGGCGCCGCCCAGCTGGTTAGGTGTCGGCCGGCGGCTGACAGACTGCCACACCCCGCCGACCACGGCAGAGCTGAGGCACGCTGTGAAGCCAGCCACCAACGCTGTCACGACACGGCGGAGCAGACACCAGACCAACCGGCTGCCGCCCACACAGACCAGCAATGGCCAGCAGCAGACCGGCACTACAACACGCGTCAACTGCCGGAGCTGTCTCACAGCCGCCGCTATTCCTCTCTGAAGAGAGAGAGGACCATCACGGCAACGCTAGTCGGCCAGATCCGGGATGCTCGGTCGCATCAAGTCACGTCCCACCAGGCCGGACCTCGTCAGGTCAAATCACGCCAGGTGAGGGTATCATCACGTCACGTCACGTCACGTCACACCACGTCACGTCAGCACACGCCGCAGTCGATCACAGCTGGCGTCGCGCACCTCTGGCCAGCAGCTGGAGCAGCTCGTCGGCAGAGTCGGGGTCGGGCCGGTCCCACTCGCTGATCTGACTCAGCTGGTACGTCGGCCCGTCCGGCCGCTGCTCTAGCTCGAAGAAGTTGGAGTAGATGTTGAGGCAGAGCTGCGGCATGGCGGCCGGGCGGGGCCGGCCGGCTGCCGGCGACGCCGCCGCGACCGCGACCGCGACCACGACACCCGCGCTCAGAGGACGGCCGCGAGACACTAACAGAGATCAGCGGCGGGCCGGCAGCGGGGCGCCGCAGGGGGCCAGACCAGCACACAGAGGCGAATACAGTCACTAGAGAGCTGCGCAAAGATGTCACAATGGAGTCACTGATGAGTCACTGATGAGTCACTGATGAGTCACGGGAGTCATCGACACGGAGTCGTGACGGAACGCAGCGATATCACAGAAGGCACCGCGCCGCTGCCGGACGCGTCACAGCACGTAGACGAGCGAGGGACCGCCGCTGAGAGGGCGCCACTGTAGCACGATGTCACCGCAGGTCACGGCGGGTCACTGCGCGTCGCGTCGCCGCCGTCGCGTGGTCTATCGACGGGCGCCGATCTCGACGCGGCGAGGGACGGCGCCGACGAGCGGCCGCGGCGCGCGCTAAAAATACGGTGCGAGGCGGCGGCGTCAGCCAAGAGAGCTAGCTGCGCTGCCCGCCGGCGCAGACCTCAAGGCCGGTCAGCGCGGCGGCCGCCGCCGCCGCCGCCGGGGAAGGGGCACGGACGGTTCACCGAGGCAGTGGGCCAATAGTGTCACCCGCCAATCAACGAACAGGTGGTACGAGGTCACCGAGACGTGTCACCACGGCCAAATGTGGCCGGGATCGAGCCATAGTCGGCCGGATATTGGCCGAAAAAGTCGCGGAGTCAGGGGGCGGGGCGGGAGTTGCCACTCGATGTCTCGTGAAAAACGTCCAAATGGGTGCCACTCAATTCAAGAGCAAATTGCAACCGAGGGATGACCGCCGTTAGCGCGCCCTGAACGAATGGTCAAGTGCACCGCTCATCCTGGAGAGGGACATTTCAAGAGGTTGGAGAATCTCCTGGTGGCAACACCAGTCCAGCAGTTTGTATCACCCAGAGCGCCGGTGGCCTGGTAGACCGCACTGGAGGCGCAGCCAGCGTTGCTTCACAGTGCAGTGTGCACATAACGGCAGACCTTTGAAAGGGTTCACAGTTCACACATGCAAGTTTGCAGCGCTAACAGCGCCACCATGTTTATTGAACAGGATAGCAACTCTGCAGATTTACACCGAAATAGAGTATTTATTTAGAATACGGGAGTTTCACTGCATGCAACTAGGCCATGATGCTAATATTGAGAGCTCGGGCCCGTAAAATGTGTGAAGAGGGATGGTCATCGCGACAAGTCAGTTTGCTAAGTGTCATTTCTTCAACTTATCATTTCATACAAATTAATTCCCCGGCACTGGCCGACACAATTAATTCCCTAACTAATTTAACTAGCTCATCCTTGTGAAAATATCACTTAGAACCAGTCGGGGAAATAAGCAAGGACAAATGACCTCCATTACGGCTAGGTACCGACAAAATTATTTAGCCACATATCCGTGAAATACCTACTCTGAAAAGCGAAAGCCATTGCACCAAGAGCTTACTTTGAGACTACCCGGGCGCCGTCAGGAATGTAGAAACGGTTCAAATGGTAAGAGACAAACAATACTGTCCGCCTGTCACAACGAACTTGGATTAATGCGAAATGTCGCTAATGTTGACATTTGACGCCGGATGTATGCAAGGAAGTGTAAAGGTTGTCTTCATTGTGTAAAGGATTTCTTCATTGTTTTATCCACTCGGCTCACACCTACGATTGATATTAGTCAGGAGGCAATCAGCAGCACCAAATTCGCCAATAACACATCGGGCTTTGACACTTCACGGAATAAATAGCCCCCAGCACCATCGGCGGCTGCAGCCAACGGTGTCGCCATCTATCGGCGGTGGTCGGAACTAGGGGCGTGACGCGGACCCGCCCTCACGGCCTGGCGGCGCGGCGCTCTGCCACATAGTGATAGTTTTACCAAAGGGACTGGAAGATGAGGGCGATGGCGGTTACCGTTACTGTGCACACTTTCTCAGACTAAGCTGTAACACCACAATGATCTCGGCACCAGCGGCAGAAGCAAGAGACAAGCAATGTTTGCACAGACTGGGTCTGCCTGTGATACAGGCTGGGTCTGCCTGTGATACAGGCTGGGTCTGCCTGTGATACAGACTGGGTCTGCCTGTGATACAGACTGGGTCTGCCTGTGATACTGTGATACAGACTGGGTCTGCCTGTGATACAGGCTGGGTCTGCCTGTGATACAGGCTGGGTCTGCCTGCGAGAGGTTTCACAGGTCGGTTCACAGGTTACGGCGGGCAGCACCCAGCAGACGATCGGAGGGACGCCCACACACGGGCACAAGGTGCGCTGTAACACCTCTGGAATTCCCCCTCAGAGCAACAGTGCTGCAGAATATCTACAGAGGCGGTCTGTCGCACCATTCGTTACTAGACACAAAAGGAATTACATCGCCAAGGGCCCAAGGGGGGTGTTTTCCGAGGTTAATTTGTCACCCATGCTTTCCGAAAACGCTTTTGGTGGAGCGATATTATATGCATAAATAGCCAGAGTTTTGAAGTTTTCATTCAAATATGTCGAGAAGCCAAAACGGATGGACCTTCGCGAAAATGTGTTGGCCACCAGCGGACTAAAACGTGTAAAATGTCGGTTCTGGTACCGTGACAGTTACTTCTGACGTTGTGGCATGTCTGCGATTAATTATCTAGCCGCACTCTATAGACGGAGCTGTCCGATGGTCCGTATGACACTACCGGTCAGGGGAACTGGAGCAGCAGATCCCGTCATTGGTAATGCAATGCGGCAGCTGACAATGGTGTGGTGCATTACAGCCTCACATCAATCTCCTTGGTGGAGGCACGGCAGCTGGCATAGCTCCCACGTTTATTCGCCACATTAGAAGATATTCTCCAGACGTAGAAATGATGCGAGAGATATTGACGGAACAGACGGATATTCGACATCAGAGGGTAACAGTTAACAGTCAGTATATATCCGTTATCAGGCAACAATGCTATTGCAGCCGAGGCTGGCGAGCATTTACGCATGACATTTTAGGAGGCCGTAAATCAATTAGCTCTGAGAACTGATGAGCAATGGCCAATGAAGAACAATAACTGGAGACTAATCCGACCCGATTGCGGCGGGGGCGGGGTCGCAAGGGGAGAGGGCTGGAGGAGCAGTCTCGTCAGACAGAGGGACGGGAGCGGTCAAACTCCACTCCACGGCGGGGCCCGCCCGGGCGAATTTTGCCTCTCCCAGCAGCCGGATCTGGTGGCAGTGACGGCGAAAATCGATGTGCGGCCGCCCGTTCTCTCGGCGGCCGACACTCGCCAGCGAGCGTTCTCTGGGCGGTCGACACTCGCCAGCGAGGCACGACTAACGGCACAAACGGCGCCGCCGCCGGCCGGCTGCAGGACACGAATATGGAAAGCCGGCAGCCGCCGACACATATAGGTAGGTACGGATCGACCATCAGTCCCCGAACCGGTCCACATTGCACCTGCAGGGCTCTGCACAGTGCACACGTATTGAAGCAGACAGCCTAATCAGGCAAAACAGCCTGAATAGCGCGCCGCGACAAAAACCTATCAAGCATACATGAGTCAGAATAGACTCAACGCCATGAAAACATCACTACGGAAATCCCCAAGGACGACCAAGCGAGGCTTATGTCGGACAAAAGTCCGTACCGCAACAATGCTTCATGGCAACCTCGCCATAGGCAGACAATATGACTCACATCACGGAAAATTATCGTCCAAATATAAGCAGATAGCTCTGGAATGATACTATCACAAGACCACACAACTACAATCAATATAGAAGTACCTAAAATGCTAGACAGACACCAGTGTGTCCGTCCAACATCCAAGCCGATTCTGCATTATATTGCCGAACCTCCTTCATGCACCCAGCGACCCCTCAGTTATATCCACATACCTGACGCGCTAGAGTGCCTTGCTGCCGGACCCAAATGTCAAGCACCCGCCGCGGGGCCGTAAAGTTCCAATCACAGCCGGTGCAGCCTGCTAACTTGGCCACAGCGCGGCGCCCATTGCTTCCGCCCAGTACCCGGTGTCCCCTCGCAAAGGTCAGATGACGGGTCTCCCAGTCCAGGGAGACGCATAGGGTCTGTTCCCGTCGCACCTCTAACCTCCTCAAAGTTGCTCCCGCTTGGTCCGGTCGTTTTCTTTAACACAGAGTAGTTGCAGCGACTTAGGAGGTTAGAGGCAGTTAGAGGTGCGACGGGAACAGGCCCATGAGCGCTCCTCTAAAGCTTTTCACAGCTTAATAGCTGACGTTGGTTGTTTTCCGTAGCATTAATGTATAACTGGATGTATAGCATGGATTTAATAAGAGCTTGTTCAAACTTCTACCAGCAGTTGAGTGGCATATTTGATATTATAATAACAATGCTGCACGAGTTTTGCAGCGAATCAGTTAGTCATCGTCTCGGTAGCCACTAGCTACAAGTCATTTATTGTTAATCCCACGAGTCGTTTCTAAATAAGGAAAACAAAATAGTGTCTCAATAGAAGAAGGGCAGATATGATGCGGCTAGATGCAGCCAGATAGTCGGAAACTAGTCGCCGAGCAGATAGCTACTGTGAACAATAGGAATAGTCGCCTCGCTGTGGTGGCGGGGTCGCTAGCTCGTAGGCACCACACTTTCCACCCCTCCCGTGCAGAGACAGCGACGCTACCCATTCCCGGCTAGCCCCACCTCACTAGCCTCCCTCATCCCCCTGCGCGCGTCAGCGGTACTCACCGTCCACCCTTTCCCACTCGAACAGCTGAATATGCTTCGCCACCTTGTCTCCCGGGTAGCAGAGCAAAATGCGCTCCAGCTCATCCACGATCGCACGGCGCATCATCACATGCTTGATCGGCGGCTTCACGCGCTCCGGCGTGACCGGTGTGGCCGTCGACAGGTCAGGACACGACCGGCGCCAGAGCCGCAGGTGCAGGAAGTCGGTGGCGCGATGTCGGCCCAGCGCCTGCCGCCGCAGCCGCTGCAGCGCCGCGGCGCGATCGAGAGGCGGCGAGCGGGCGCGCCGGTCCGGTGACCGGGATGCACTCCGCCGCCGGCGCACCAGCGACAGCCCGGCCATGTCGAAGGACAAGGTCGAGCCGGAGAGCCGCCGGCCGGGCAGCGACTGACGCCGGTGGCGGCGGACCTTCGGCTCCAGGTCGCCGCCGCCGCGCCGCCACGTCTTCCAGCGAGGCAGTTTGCCAGGGGAGCCGATGATGGACGTGTTTAGTTTCTTGAAGGCCTTGGCGACGGCGTGGCCCATGCTGGCGATTGAGTGGTGCTCGTGAGGCGACTTGGTGGGGGAGGAGACGGTTGCTTTGGCCTCGTCGGCGGAGGCAGGCGCGTCACCCTCGGCGTCGTCTTCGTCGGGGCCGGAAGGGAGGGATGACACGACATCCTCACCGACTTCCAGCGGCGGGGTCCTGCTCCGATCCGCCGCCTCGTGCGCCGTATGGTGCGCCCCCTTCCTGAAGAAGTCGGCCACAACGTGTCCGAGCGAGTGATGTGAGGAGGGAGAGCTGCCCTCGGACCCACCCTCGGCGGCCGGCGGCGATCCCGTCTTCTCCCCGCCGTCCGACACGGTCGGCGAGTGGTGACCCTTCTTGAAGAAGTGAGACACCGCGTGTCCAATGGACGACTGCGACACCGCCCGGGCCAGCGTAGAGTGCGAGAGCACGCGACCGACCGAGGGGCGATGATGCTCTCCTCCTTGCCCAGCCGGCGGCGACCCGCCTTCCACTTTACCCCCGAACGACACCGACTTGGGCGGCGACGCGGGCTCCACGATGGAGATTTTCTTCTTCCGGAACGGCAGGTGCCAGTGCTGCTGTCCATGATGTCGCTCCCGCTCACCCTCGTCTTCTGTTGACCCCGAGTAGCGCCGCCGTGTGCCCTCGTCCCCGTCTCCGGCCGACGGCGAGAGGCTCATCTCCGAACCGCTGCGGAAGCTCCCCTGCTTGGCTGGCATCGAGGCAGACGACGTGGTGGATACAGCGTCCGCCTTAAGCGGCGAGAGGGGCGCGCTGCTGGGCGGCGTCACGTCTTTCGGCCTCGCCCCGGCGGACACTTTCGGCCTGACGTCGGACGGTGTCGCGCTGGGTGTCGGGAGTGACCTCGGTCCCTCAGACTCAGCAGCTGACTCCGCCGCAGCTTTGGGTAACTTCTCTTCGGCCGCGCCGGTCAGAGTGGCTTCTGGTACTGGAGGCGATGTTTCAGACGGCGATGAGTCAGAAGCAGGCGCGATACGAGCCGGCGAGCCACCAACACCACCGCCGTCACCAGCACTAGCACCCTCCACCGGTTTGGGATCACCACTGGCCGGCAGCGCGCCTTCCTCAGACGCCATTTTTGCAGAAGTCGAGGACAATAACTGGACCGGACCGGCCTGCACCAGAGCGTGGATAGCACGTCACGCGAGTCGTGTCACGAAGCGAGAAGCAAACGAGGAAAAACAAGCGGCGTCACTTCACATCCCCACTCTTCACTAAAACCGCGGCGCCCGCCGACACAACCGCAACGCGAGTGCAGCACGGGCGACCGCGCCAGGGCATCGCCTGACCCTGACTGACCGCCGGCCGCGACCCCGCCCCGACCCTGACCGGGGTCAGGTCACGTGGGCGGCCGCACCGCCTCGGGCAGCGGGCGCGGCCAGCGCGGCCCGGCACTATTGCGCGGCACACTCCTGTCTTGGACAAACACGCGTCCGCCGCGGACAGATACGCCTCCACAGACAAAGGTTCGGCGCTGGACGGCCGCAGGGTGTCGGCGGCACTGTACTGGAGCGGCCGTGTGATTGGCTCTGTGCCGTTTGGTCCGGCTACACAGCGCATGTCCCGCCGATGCCCGGCCCACTCGGCGTCGCGGTCGCTGGTCTTTTCCAGCGTCGCCATATTGTTGGACGCGGAATTTTCCGCCGGGAAGAGCGCGATTCCCAGGTTAGATAACCACGACAATAGAGACTCAGGAGTGTCGGAAAAATCTGCGGCGCAGCGTGCTAGCATCTGCGGCGGCTATTCTCGCGGTGAGCTGCTGCAGTGAATCTTCGCGGAAAAGCCGCGCCTCTCAGCAGGATTATAGGTGACGTCACCAACGACCAGTGGCAGTCACTCCAGTTCGACGCACTTGCCACCACGCAGGACTCCCGTACGGGATTTCCGTGCGGGAATCATGTTCAATCAACTACGGGAGGCTTTGGTAGATACCTTCAGGAGCCCTATCAGCAATCAGCATGCATCACCGTGCGCTGACTGAAGATTATGTGCAAATAATATCGTGTGCAGATATAACGCATTGCGTATACCTAGGCAGGTTTAACGCATTAAAAACAACTGGAGCGAGTTCTTTCGATGATCTTTGACCGTAACAGACTGGCCAAATGAAACATCCAAGACCGCTGCGTAGCCTTCACGTCGATTTCAAAGCTCGCAGAGGTCATCAGAACGCGTAGTGCGACACATTTCTTAGGCTTTCATAACCACACATGTTGAGGATTAGTTGACCTGCTGATCCGTCAACTTGCCACTGTCATTACCTTTCAGCGTGTTTTACCACTGATAGGTCACCCGCAATTATGTTGTGAACCGTAACCAGAAAGGGACATGGTATTTCAAATTGTATTGTGGAAACAAGGAGGACCAAGGAAATGCGTCTTGTATGGGGCAGGCCGCGCACGTTTTAATAATGAAACAAGGCGTTTGAAACGCTTTTCATTTGCATGCAACGGTGAACACAATGCAACATGCTGCACACTTGTGCCATGCAGCTGTACCGCTTATTCCGCAGTTGTTTAATAGAGGAAGAAGTTCACTGAAAAACCTCATAGCGTGACGACAGGGTTTTACTAGGAATATGCCCATATTTTAACATCAGAACAGATGACATATTCCGTGAACATATCGTCTTCCAAATAGCTGTATAAGCTAGCAGCCATGTGCCCAGACCACCACAAAATGTCAGCACACTCACAAACGATTTACTTGAGCAGTCCAAGGTCCTCTGAGAACTTTTCCATGAGCAGCGTGCATCATGTAGCACGGTGATAATATTCGTTAGCCTCCACAGGACAGCACACCATCTGAAGGAATATAACTGGAAATCCTGCACAGAAGACCGCCGAGCCGGACAGTATCCTGACCTAGCCGCGGTAGTTGTCAGTCCATTTCAGCAGCAGGAGTGTACAGCGGAGTCAGAGGAACAGACACAGGACACAGGAGACACAGGAGCGGCAGGCCCTGAGGCCGGCTCGCCTTCGACGATAGCTCAGACACAACCGACGCCAACAAACCGCGATGGGGGTGATTGGGGCATGGGTGACGTTTTCTATAGGCGTGGCGTGCGATGCGATGCGATGCGAGGCGTGCGACATTATTGGTAGGGTCAGGGCCCTACCAATAATGTCGCATGTTAACATTAGGCTTATGGCATTGCATGGAAAGAATGACATTAAAATCTGTTAAGTTAGCATTGGGGCCCTACCAATCATTTTCAGAAAATGACGCCCCTGGATTGAGGCGAGTCGAAACCAGCAATCCACCACGAATTCGCATATCTGGGCTTAATGGAGATTATCTGCAGACTCAGCATGTAAGTAGCTTCATTGATCTCATCAGCAGTCAGCAGAGGAAGGAGAGCCGTGCTTTCGATAGCGTTGGCCACATGTTCTTGCTTGATTAATTGTAATGGTCGGACATTGATAACTCCTGGTTCGCGAGCTACCTTGGCGGGCGTCGGCAGATGGTGAGAGCCGGTAACCTTTCCTTATCCCTGAGCCATGGCGTTCCTCAAGGTTCCATAACGGGCTGGTCATCTTCAGCATTTTCACAAACGGCCTTGCATCCGCCCTGCCTCACGGACGCTTAATATCCTATGCCGCGATGACCCCTCCTTATTAGACTCCTCTCCTCTCCTCCAGACCAGCTAAGTGCTGTGAATTATCGCCAGGAAGAGACACTGAGGTCTATCCAATCCTATTTAAAAATAAACTACTAAAAATAAATCCTACCAAAACAACTCTTCTTGTCGGCACCTCCCAGTCTCTAAGGAGCAACAGTTCCTTCTCAATCAACATATCCAGTCGCGTCCTGGCCCCCTACCAGTCACATCCTGGCCCCCTACCAGTCACGTCCTGGCCCCCTACCAGTCACGTCCTGGCCCCCTACCAGTCACGTCCTGGCCCCCTACCAGTCACGTCCTGGCCCCCTACCAGTCAGTGAAGATCCTAAGAATGGTTTTCGACAACAAATTGTCCTGGCCCCTGGGAGATCCAATGTTGTTAAACATAGCCAATCCATTCTTCTTTCACTTTACAAAATGTATCACCACCTCACACCAAAGACCCGTTAGATCCTTATTCATGCTCACGTGTTTCCCCATATCATCTACTGTCCCTCAATCTTGGGCGGAGCTGCAGACTGTCACTTGCACAGAATTCAAAGACTTATAAATTTTGCGGCTCGGATAGTGACAAGTACTACAAAATTTGACCACATCTCACCTATTTTAGGTCAACTTGGCTGGCGCAAAATTGACGACCTGAGGCCGTTCTCAAATGCTCAGTCATTTTCTATTATTAGCAAGTCGCTATTAGATCAACAAAATAAGTTGAAAATGACAGCATGCTTGGCATTTTTTAGTTTCTTGGTTTTATTTTCGAGACATCGAACAGTAGTTCGCAGATCAGAGCCTGTGATTAAAAAATGAGCCGTGGCTCATCTTTTTTTATAAGAACGGTCTCTGGTCAGACATCGCGACTGCATAACAGTCTTCAAGGCTTTGAATGATGTAAACACTCTGGAAGCTGCCCAGTCGTTATCTGTCCCAAGGTCTGTATATTGTCCGACCTTCGACCTTGTCACAGTGAGTTACTCACACAACAGCCCGTGGCTAGTTACAGCTCCAGCTCCGTTTCGGCTTTCCTTAGCTCGCACGCCTCGCAGTACCTGCTTTCTCATACCGTGCAGCTCAGTCCTGGAACAACTTGCCGGCAGCCGCCTCGGCTGCTCGCACGATACCAGATCTTGTCGCCACTCTACCAAATCATCTTTGATTTGACATTCATCTTCGGTGCAAAGATGATCTGGCATTTGTATTAGCGTCCCTGACCGATGTATGTGTATGCACTCATCTCCGATGTATGCACTCATCTCTGCCTCTATGTACTCATCTGGACGGCGTTTTAGGAAACGAGCCGAACACTGAACTACAACGTGGAATGATTCGCCAATATATGAGCTGAGGAGATAACTCGTGACCCGACTACATAGGAGTTGCACAACTCGTGTCCGACTGCATCGCGGTTGCACAACGTCGTCTGAATAGGATTCATCCCAGCATGTTCAATTCACAACAGAGCCGTCCGCAAGAGTGTCGCCAGTCGCCACCTTCCGAAAGTAGGAGAGGACGGGGGCATTTTGCAGTAAATTACTTCCATGCAACGTCCATAGGCGTGACGTTAAAATTCAAATATGTTTTTTTGGGGAACACGTCCCCCATGGCGCCACCCTTGGCCGTCCGCGTAACAGAGCTGTAACTCGCCCATGACCCACAGCCATATAAATGCTGATTTTGAGAGCCCATACCCGTCCTACAACTTATCAAAGACCCTCAGTGTGCCACATGCTAGAATCGTAATAAGGTAGTAATATTGGCAGGTGGTGCCTTAAATGTCATACGAGACCTAATTTACAATCCCCCCCAAATCATAGCAAATATACTCCAAGCCCAGTAGATAAATCAACTCCACCAGTCACGTCATTAGCCACTTTTCAGGTCAATGACGTCACTCTCCAGACCAGTGACGTCATAGCACTCTCCGGGCCATCCGTTTCACAGCTCAGAGCTGTCAGAACCTCTGTACAGCTCTTCGCCGAATGGACAAAACCTCTTCGGTCGGTTTCACGGCGGAGGAAGACAGATCTGACCACGGCGGAGGAACACCTCGATTCCGCCTCGACGGTTCAGTCGTCCCGCGGAGTCACAATCAACATGTTTGTCACGCGCCGCGCAGCAACTGTCACCGAGCGGCCATCAGCAGCTCGGTCAAACAGGTCACTCGCAGGCGAGAAACGTGATGGCTGGCGGGAAGTTCAAATGTTGTCGACGGACTACAACACAAAGATAGAGTCGATGATATATAATATGTAAGATACAGAAAATCCAATATAAAATGGGAATAAAATAAAGGGTGATACAAATAAGTAAATGATATCGTGCATGAAACATGAGATGCATGACAATTAGTGACAACTCATGCATAGAAAGCCAATGAGATGAAGGCGACACACTAAGACAGAAGGTCGCAGTTGTTTCCGAATTGCAGTGGTAGGCTCTGAGTGGTACTAGACCTGCGACCTACAGACAGATCGTTCAGCTAGACCCATCCTTAGCCTTCAACGACAATTCTTGATAGCCGATCCAGCACTCTGCCACCTCAAATATTCCCAATAACGTCCTCTCGCCCGAAGAAGGGCAAAACACAACACCAATCACATCAGTGATCGCAAGTGTGCTGGGTGTTACACCGCTGCCTGACTCACAGTCACACACAGCTGCTGTTCTCGTACTCTGGTTCTCGTACTCGGAGGACGATGGCACGGCAGAGGTAGGCCCTGAGGATGGAGCGAGCGGTCCGAGACCAGCTCATAGCGCCCCTCTCCGGCCGGGCCCAGCCATGACCCATGGCGCCACCTATGCTTCCGAGTTCCGACCCCGGCGGGTGTATCTTCGCAGCGGCCGTCCGTCCAGCCCGGCTCCGTCCAGCCCGGCTCCGTCCAGCCCGGCTCCGTCCAGCCTGGCTTCGTCCAGCCTGGCTTCGTCCAGCCCGGCTCCGTCCAGCCCGGCTCCGTCCAGCCCGGCTCCGTCCAGCCCGGCTCCGTCCAGCCCAGCTCCGTCCAGCCCGGCTCCGTCCAGCCTGGCTCCGTCCAGCCTGGCTCCGTCCAGCCCGGCTCCGCCCAGCCTGGCTCCGCCCAGCCTGGCTCCACCCAGCCCGGCTCCGTCCAGCCGAACACAGCAGCCGCCCGTTGAACCTGCCCAGCCACGCCCAGCCCAGCGTCCATCGAGCTGCCGAAGCACATTCTACAAGGCCCAGCACTGCTGAGGATGGTGGTCTAGCCAGCTAGCTGAGGGCTGGCGGGCCAACGGAAGATGAGAGAATCGATCGGTATCTCGTGACGGCGGCGAGAGCGGCCAGTGAGGCTGTGACACGTGTCTCAGGGGGGAAGGGAGTTAAGCCAACCACCGCGCCTGACCGTACTGAAGCGCTGAAAGGAGGAGTGGGGACGGCCCGGACGGGGGGGGGGGGGCGCCGCCGAGGGGGAGGGAGTAAAGCCACCACGCGCACTGACCGTACTGAAGAGCTAGGGGACGGGGACGGCCCGGACGGGGTGGGGGGGGCGCGGGGGAGAGGGGGGAGGTAAGCCACCACCGCCGACACTGCACCGTAACTGAGGGGGGGGGCGCCGCGGGGGGGAGGGAGTAAGCACCCACCGCCGCACATGGCATCCGTAATGAAGAGTGAAGGGAGACGGGGACGGCCGACGGGGAGGGGGGGCGCGCGGGGAGAGGGAGTAGCACCACCGCAGCACTGCACCGTACTAGAAAGAGCTGAAGGGAGGAGGGAGATGGCCGACGGGGGGGACGGGAGGGAGGGAGTAAGCCACCACGCCGCATGACCGTACTGTAAGAGATGAAGGAGGACGGGGACGGCCCGGACGGGGGGGGCGGGGGAAGGGAGTAGCCACCACCGCCGCACTGCACCGTAACTGAAGAGCTGAAAGGGAGGACGGGGAGGCCGGCGGCGGGGGGAGGCGCGCGGTGGGAAGGGAGTAAGCCACCCACCGCCGACTGCACGTACTGAAAGAAGCTGAAGGGAGACGGGGCGGCACCGGATCGGGGGGGACCGGACGGGGGGGGCGGGGGAGGGAGTAAGAACACCACGCACTGCACCGTACTGAAGAGCTGAAGGGAGGACGGGGACGGCCCGGACGGGGGGGGGGGCGCCGCGGGGGGAGGGAGTAAGCCACCCACCGCCGCACTGCACCGTACTGAAAAGAGTTGAAGGGAGGACGGGGACGGCCCGGACGGGGGGGGCGCGGGGGGAAGGGAGAAAGCCGACCCATAACCGTCCGATAGCACCGTACTGAGGAGCTGATAAGGGAGGACGGGGACGGCCGGACGGGGGGGGGGGCGCGGGGGAGGGAGTAAAGTTCATCCACCGCGCACTGCTCCGTACTGTGAAGAGCTGAAGGAGGACGCGGGGACGGCCGGAGGGGGGGGGGGGGCGCGCGGGGGGAGGGAGTAAGCACACGCCGCACCTTTGTTCACGTTACTGAGGAGTTGCGAGGGAGGGAACGGGGAGGCCCGGACGGGGGGGGCGCGCGGTTGGGGAGGGAGTATGCCAACCACCGCCGCACTGCACAGTACTGAAAAGCTGGAAGGGAGGACGGGTGAACGGCCAGAGAGGGGGGGGGGGGTCGCCGGACGGAGGGGGAGGGAGTACCACCGCACCGGCGACTGCACCGTACTGAAGAGCTGAGTAGGAGGGGACGGGCCGGGGGGGGGGGGGCCGCGGGGGGAGGGAGTAAGCCCCCATCCGCCGCCTGCCACCGTACTGAAAGAGCTGAAGGGAGGACGGGGGACGGCGGACGGGGGGGGGGGGGCGCGCGGGGGGGGAGTTAGCCACCGCCGCACTGCACCGTACTGAGGAGCTGAAGGGAGGACGGGGACGGCCCGGACGAATAGCCACTAATTGTGATCGAACGCGTAAAAGGTGTTTGAAGAGAGAGACAGATTGTGGACTTATTGCCATGCTGCGTCCTGTGTGGAGGAGGGGGGGGGGGGAGAGGCTGGCCATAGCCGCGTCAGCCGGACTCGTATAACTCATCAATGGGAAGAGCAGGGAAACCATGATGCAAGTTGCAAAGCAGGGGCGGGAAGGCATGGACCTGTTGGTTCACTTTGAGAAGTTCCACTACAGTCTCCATCACACAGCACACGCCAGACGCGCTGCTCGCTGCTTCGACAAACGATTCTCACGGAGGAAAATTGGCACATGTTTCCTCGTTGCGCTCGCGAAGACTGCGACGAATGCTTGCTAATTACCAGTAAGACGCCTTAAACGGCGAAGGACGAGCGAGTCCGAATAAATCCGCGTCAATTTAATCACGTCAACGGAAGGTTCGTCTTGTCAAAGCATGCTTTAATTAATTTTTTCGCTAAGTGTTGTTTTGCCGTCGCAAATAGATCGAATAAATGCATACTTTGAACTAATAGGTTTTGTACGCTATTTTAAATTTTTGCAATTATAAACTTCATGTTTGTAGGAAAAAAATCATTTTGGGTGGGTATTAGATGGATTTGATTGCGCTTTACAGCTGTATCATTTTTATTGTCTAGCACCCTTTGGTTTTGAAGCTACGGCGGTGTAATGAAGGAAATGTTATAAAATCGTCAATACAAATATTACAGGCAGATTGTAACAGCGAAATACTGCATTAAAACCTCAATTTTTGCATGCATGTTAGAGACGGTAATTGGTCTACAGATTGGTGTTTGTTTCATCGCTTCACGTCCCATAGGTGCTGAGCACTGATTTAGTTTGTGAAGAGGTCATCAAAACTATGAATTTGCGCTTGCAATGCCATAACTTTGCACGTACCACGCGCCGCTGATCGACACACTAGTGCATACGCCGGGTGGATGTTTCTCTACCATCTGTGTTTGACCCGTGTCTTTGTTGCGGCTTTTGGTTGCCGAGATATAGTCCGGTATTGCAACGATGTTTTTGCAGGTATTTTCGTGGACGGAACAGGGGTGCACGTGCGCACGTGCCAGTGTGACCCAGAGTTTTACTGTGCCATTGCCCAGTGAGGTGTGGTCTCAGCTCACACAAATTTTAGGCTTTATAGGTCCAGCCCGTTTCTTCAAGCTACAGCAGGATAATATGTTTGAACCCTGAGCGGCAACTGTCCGCGCCGTGCTGCCCATCACATGAGAAAAAACATGTAAATAATCATAATGTCATTGAATGGGGCTATCAGATGGCGAAAACCGCTTGTCAATCCGGATGCGGGATTCAAAAGACATAAGCTTCTGACCAGCGTCACGGTCTGGCCGGGCCGGGCCGGGCCGGGTCGAGTCGGCCGCTTATATGTGAGAAAAATCCGGTATTCAATGAGGACTCGCTCCGCGCTTCGCGCTCGCTCGTAACAATGCTGTCGATCAGTGGAGAGAGATCTGCGTCTGAACTATTCACTGTTATTTATGCTATGATCGCTTCGACCAGACATCTGTCAACAGCACGTAATGCCTGAGGGATTATCCGAGCCGTCTGCATTCCGTCTACCTGTTCTACAGCGAACAAAACGGCTAGACGTGCGGCACCGATCCTCGTAATCGGTTCAGAAATATCCGTATTACACGGTCGTTATCTTGTTTAAATATTGAACAGGCAGCTAAGCCACAGATAGCATCTTAGCCGCGTCGGTATCAAGTAGATAGATATACTGAAGTGTCTACTTCGGTGAAGTGCATGCCCCCTCAAGAAAAACGCTTTCAATAAACAGCCTAGCAACCGACACGATAAAAGCCGTAACTGAATGCACACTAGGCGTCCGAGTGTTCCGTTGGCTCTGCACCACACTATGCGCAACAAAGCACTTGATGAGCCTCTGATGCAAACAATAGCTGCAGCCTGGGCACCGTTCCAAGTTCCAACTCCAACTGGCTGGAGTCGCGAAGGAAATCTCCGCGCCGCTGCGGCCGCCGCCAAGAATCAACTCAGCATTGCTGCAGCCACTTCAGTAGTCCTGGCTTTCAAAGACCGCCTCTGACGCAGTAAGCGTCACAGGACGCATCCCCAGATCAATGGCGATTGTCCCACTGGCTCGGGTAGAGAGACGGGTGGGGGAGCTGTCCCTCCGGGAAAAGCTCCAGTAGATGTGGCGGTAGAAATGGTTGAAGTCAGAAACACGCTAGCGCACATCGAACACAGCAACAGCGTCAACGACAAACGACGCTCGACTAAAACAGCAGGCGACGCACAGTTTCCCTGGAGCGGCGCACGTGCTCCCAGCGCTCCCAGCTAGAAGTTACACTACAGCGAACAGGGAGCACCAAACGAGCTCAATCGTTTCCGAGCTACTTACTGAGATCAGTGGAGTGAATAGTGTCCATGAACGGGTCCACAGCCGGCAACTGAAAGCACACATGACACGAGTCAATTATGAATTGTCAGAGCTTAACGTAAACTAAACGGGTGAAACAGAGTAGTACCGAATTGGTCAGGCGACCGGCAAATAAAGCCATTCACAAACAACTGTAACGAGCATCAGCACACTACTGACGCACATTGTGCAAACGGGACAAACGCAGACTATAACTTTTTCGCACAGCATGGTCGCGTAAAGCCCAAACAGAACCCTGCAGATTTGGGTGATCTCCGGCCTCCGCATCCGTATACGAATGAATCGCCAGCACCAATCACACAGAAAATGTGCGCACACAATCTCTTCTCACATCCGCAGATGGCCCGCATACATTGTTAATATCCTGCACAATGCACATGCAGTGCGCGAATCATCTCCCTCCATCTCCTCTGTCGTCTACATGCGCGATATCGATTTCTCGGGAACGCCACTCTGTAGCCATATTCGGTCCTGCAGTTTGTAGTCCACGTGCTGACAGACTGTTGGTCAGCCCGGGCCTAGAGAGGGAGCAGTCTTGTAGTCGCGTGCTGACAGACTGTTGGTCAGCCCGGGCCTAGAGAGGGAGCAGTTTGTAGCCACGTGCTGACAGACTGTTGGTCAGCCCTTTTGGGGCCTTTGATGTAGTGGATACGGTTGTAGTCCACTGTGCTTTGACAGACTGTTGGTCAGGCCGGGCCAATAGAGAGGGAAGCAGTTTGTAAGGGCTTTTATTAAACGTTGTCTGATCAGATACTGTTGTCAGCTCGGCCTAGAATAGGATGCAGTTTTGTAGCACGTTAGCTTGTGGTTAAAATAGACTGTTGTCTAGCCCGTAAAGCCTAGATGTGGAGCAGTTTGTAGTTCAAGCAGTGTCTAATCAGATGTGTTGTGTCAGCTCGTCGGCCTTAAGTGAGTAGGGTTAAGCAGTTTTGTAGGCTCACGTTGGCTGACAGACTGGTTGTGGTCATAGGCCCTTTTGGAAGTCCTAAAGAGAGGGAGCAGTTTGTAGCCACGTGCTGACAGACTGTTGGTCAGCCCGGGCTCCTAGTAGAGGGTAATGCAGTTTTAGTTCGCGTTTGTCTGACTAGACTGTTTGTTCAGCCCGGGGTCCCTAGAGATTTTATTGGGAGCAGTGTATTGAATCCATATAATCGTTGCTGGACAGATCTTTGTATTGGTTCAGCCGGGCCATAGAAATGAGGGAGCATGTTTGTAGTTCCATTTCGTAGCTTGACTAATATCTATGTCGTCAGCCCGTTGGTAGACGAGGGAGGCTAGTTTGTATGCTTCAGCTGTGCTATGACAGACTGTTTGTGTCACCCTGGCTTAGAGAAGGAGCGCACTGGAGGTCGTCTGTGACCTTGAGAAGTCTTATCAGCTGACTGGCCACCGACGATATGGAGATGACCTTCCAGTGTCATGACCCCGAGCTAAATATGGCACTCACGTGAGCGACGGGCTAAACAGAACACTGACAAGACACTTTTGAACAACCTGCCCGAACAGCTTCACTTCGAGAACGTGTTACACAGGGCGCATTATGAGCTGATGTTCATATCGGCTGAAATGATTTCATTGAGTGCAAGGACCTGAGCAAAAAATGTTTCGACACAAAATACCGTCATTATTTTAAACGTACCTATCATGTCACGGGTTCAAATGTTTGCAAACAAAAGCAAAATATGGAACTGGATCGAACAGAATGTGTAATCGTGTGTTAAACGTTTAGCACAGCACTATATAATAAACCCAGGTCAAAATAAAGATCAAAGTGGGCACATGTGACTATTTGGATGAGCCAAGCGAGATAGCACGTGGATTTTCCTTTTCAAAATGTTGTGGAAACCAAGTTAGTACTGACAACACAGCCAAAGTAAACAGCGAATAGGACTAGATATTCCAAAGCCTTAGCATACGTCTCGCGGTAGTCACGCATGTAACTAATGGCCATAATAGCCAGGAAACGATAAGGTCGATCAGACATCGCAGCAAAACAAGATTACAAGACAAGGAAGGCCGTTCGTGCAGCGCTCGGCTGCTGATGGCAGGCCAATAGACGATTACGATTATTTTGACAGGTTTACTTATGGTCCGCGGTTCGGGCGCACATAATCAAGTTGCCACCGTTGAATCGCTGATAGTCCACCTATTGAGGTGAAGCGCATGCGTAATGCGTATGTAATCGGCTCTTAGTATTGAAGTTTGCAGCGAAAACCGGTAACGCAATAGTTCGTAGTCGATCATATTTGAACAGGTTGATGACATTTTAACACGCTAAATGCATAAAAAGCGTTTGGTAATTGGGCTCCCTTCTCGATAAGATGCAATGGGCATATAAGACCCGCTTGATCGTGCTGGTTTGGTTAGCCTTCCATCAGAGTTATATCGGTATCAATGGCCTCGGTTATGTGTTGCTATGGTCGCTTTAAAGCAGAAAGGATTCAATAAGGATTAAATGCTTACACGTCTCAGCATATTCCGAATCTAGCATGCAGGATTTGAGAACAGAAATGCACGCTCAGGTTGTTAACGCGCCCATAGATAGGCAATCCCTTTTTTGACGGCATCATTTAACATTAACTAGCTACATACGCAAAACCAGTGGGTATACATAACCATCTACAATTCTAAAGATACAAAACCTCAAGACAGTACCGGCATGCCAACCATCCACAGACACCCAGCAACAACATATCCTAAATCTCAATAACCTGCTTAAGACAGGACTGCCACTTAACAGGCAGTCACAGAAACCAAAACAGTTCGTCACCGCACCAAAACAGGCAGCAGCAGCAACTGCAACAGCTACCCCCTCCCCCCGCTACCGGTTCACGACTCCCTGTCGCCGTGTCTCGGTTCACTCACCCCTCGCGAGTCCCTGAACAGGATGGCCATCCGGTTGCTGTCGGAGATGGCGTCTCCGCCGCTGAGCGAGCGGCGTCTGTACGGGTCGTCATGGCGACGGTACAAGTTAGCTGCAAGGCAGAAAAATGAGCACCAGCGTCAGCAGCGGGTGACTGACAGGCTGGTGGCTCTTGCGGCTGGTGGCTCTTGCGGCTGGCAAAGTAACGACAGGATTATGGAGAACGATGTTGATATTGGTGGGTGGCATGGTGTCATTGAGTGCTACGTCAATGATATATGTGATATTGCAGCCTGGTTGCAGCCTGGTAACGAGACAATGTTACACAATGACATGTACCAGAGCTGAGCCGCCCCGCTGTCAGCTCTTACAATGACATACAGCATTATAACAGCATTATAGCTCTGTCATTGCAACCGACCATTTCCCTGCAAGAATGACAATCAAGTGCAATAAACATCAATAATATTAATATATTATCATGGTCCTCAACGTATCATAATTAATTACATTTGCCCTTTATGTAATGCTTGCGCTATATGTATGCAGGGATTTCAGTACTCGTGTTTAAAATTATTACGCTGCAGATAAACGCTGGTGACTTCGATGTTTCTACTTTCTAGTAACTGAGAAAACAATCCAATCAGCACATATATTTCGCAGGTTCAGGCGGACAACTGCATTCTTAAGTGGAGAATTGTCAAAATGCCAGGGGGCTTTTCCACCAACGGCGGTCAAGCCTAAGTGGAGCTGACGAGATGGTTGATGAAGTAGGGAGATTGTGGGGAGAGTGGAGTGAGTTGGTATCGGTCCGCTTACCTTCCATAGATCTGGTAAGATGTGTGGCTTTTTTAAACCGCCTCCTGGATAAATCATGATACGCCAATAGCCCTAACCCAAAAAAACAAATAGAGCGTGTTCACCGTTAAACTTTTTCCTAATTTTACTGCCTACATTAAATGGAAACAGTTTTTCACTCCTTCACATGTTGTTAATATTTTGGTCTTTGAAACTGATGAACAGCAGTTTGTATGCTCTGTGTGAATTGTTAAAAAAACCTTCAACTGCATAGTTTTTCGTTGAATACGGTGCTTCTCCAGTCCGAATTATTATTTGACTTTTATGTTCGATAAGGGAATGTGTTGTCCATAAAATAAGGAATGTCAATGTAGAAAATGTGGCCTCCATCACACCTGGGCAGAGGTATACGTATCTTACTGCGTAATACCTCGAATTATCTGATTAGCTGTAGCCACGGTTTGACGTTTCGCGAAGTGAAATACGATATAGTTTTATAAATTAATCATGTACATCGTTCCTTCTGTCCTGAATCGGCGCGTATGTTTTATGGCTATTTTTGACATTATGAAAAGAAGTTGCATTTCAAAATATAGTCAAATCGTGTTTGAAAAAAAAATAATCCAAGGTGAACTATTTCCTGTTACATATTTTGTGCAAAAATAAAGCAATTTCATGGACTTTTTGTTGAGATATGGAAAATTTAGTGATGTTGCTACATACGAGTTTGACATACAAAATCAGCGTAACTTAAACAGACCGTACAACAGCCATTTTCCAGCATATATTTTTATAAAAAGATAGCAAATGGCAAGGGCTACAAAATGGCTATCTCGATTGTTTAAAATTTTGGTTTTGACAAAATAAAATAAATGCGCACAAAATCAAATGTTTTAAAAATAGAAAAAAACGGAATAAATGTTAGAGAACGACATATTAGCAATTAGCATAGCAAACCTCAAAACAATATTACCATTTTTGACTGACTTATGGCTCCTGAAGTAGGTATGAGTAACTCTGACGCTTTTTTTTTAATTACTTGACTTGACCTTGACCATCGCCAACAACCTTTCTCTAGCTCATGTAGTATGCGCACCATACATTTTAGAGCAACTTGGATAATCATGGTAGCAATATAAAGTTTTGGATGGAAAGTATGGCTTTGGGCTTTGGCCCATACACTCAAATACTTCGGCTTTGACCTGACCGTGACCAAAATGTAACCTCAATCGGAAATTTTCGAGTATGCTTTGCATTGAGAGCTTTCGAATGCCGCCTGGCGCGTCTCACTGCGATCATTGGTTTGGCAGATCTATAAGGGAGGGAGGGGGAACTTTGTATCACACGTAGATAGCGTGTCGCGCAAGTGCTCCCCCAAAACAAAAGTCAGTGCAAGCTTGCCAATGGACACGGCGTTCTACTCTGTTAATAACAACTGTGCCAAATTGCATTGCGTCCTATAAGTTTTGGTCCCTGCGACTTGCGAGCCTCCAAAAGTTGATGACCCATACCCAAAAGGCTAATTTGAGTTGTCCTACAGACCTCTACATGTGCTTATTTGCAAGCTCTGGTCGAGCAGAATAAACTTGAATTCAGTCGAAATGCTTTAAAGTAAATAGTTTTAGTTTTAAGAGTCATACATATCTATGAAAGCCATGACTTCAGTCTTCAATAGAAACACTCTATTGTTGGTTTATAGTTTTTTGGGCGAGCCGACAACAAGAAGCGCTCTATTGAAGGCATGGTTTTGGTAGATATTTATGCATCTTAAAACAAATATTGAATTTAAAGCATTTCGACTTAAGTTAAGTTTATTCTACTAGACAGAGCTTTCAAATGAGCACATGCGTAGGTCTGTACGACACTGGCGGATCCAGACTCCTCCGGGGGGTGGGGGCATCTTTTTGTGGCAAAAAGGTACCCCATTTTCCCCCGGATCTGGACCGGTCACTTTGTTTTGGTATTTTAAGTTGAAAAATGCACCTTTTTCAGGACATTTTTTAAACTTTTTTTCTGATTTTTTATTTGGCTTAACTAAGCCATAGATATATACACTATATACAGGCCACAGCATATACACCGCTTGCAAATTTGTACGATATTCGTGGTTTGTACGTTGCTTTCGTAGCAAAGGACTACCGGTCAACAACGAAAATAAATATATACTGTGCCTTCGTAGCCTTCCAAAATCCACATAGCCCTCGACAATGTTGATGATTGACAGGCCGTTTTCATCCATACGTCTCTCCGTCTGAAACCTGTTCGTCACATCCGATGTACCTACCACCACACCTGGCCACGTGCCTGCTGCGCGACGTAGCTGAAATCCCCCCCCCGTCTCCGGTATGACCCGTAATCAACACGGTACTACGCACTAACGTCGCCGATCGCGACACCACAGCCGCCGGCTGACAAGGCTGGCTGACTGGTGACTGACTGGTGACTGACTGGTGACTGACTAGTGGTCTGACAAGGCTGACAGGCAATCATTCACCGAGTCAACCACCCTGCGACCACACACGAGGAGTATGCCGAGTCCTGATGGCACGTGCGATAAACACGCGCTTGGCAGCAAACGGCAAGGTGATGCTCAACGCAAAACAAGTGCCACCACTACCATTTGATAGATCACAGAAGCCTTTACAATTTACATGATTTTGTTTTGCTATATTTTTTTTTCAGTTAAAACTACGGTTTAGTCTTTTCTCGATAGAGTTCCACTTGGCCTTTTTCCGCTGCCAGCAATGCTGACGTATTAAAGACACACCATCGGGTACTCAACTCGTAACCCTGCGTCTCTGCCTTCCGTTACTCCGTTACTAACGGAGCTACTTTTTACAGTAACGGAGTAACGATCTCGTTACTTTTTAAAACAAGTAACGGACCGAGTAACATCCGTTACTTGATAATCAAGTCCGTTACTCCGTTACTCCTTCAATTTTGTGTTGAGATAATGGGCTGGTGTGAAAAGGACGGACACCACTAGTGGATAAAATATAAGTAGCATATAAAAGCGATCTCTAACCGAACGAATCTAATCTTAGGTCAGTGAACTCATTTGACCTGCATAAGAAAATTACCCCAGTTGAACATATTTTGTCAAAAAAAGGATAAATTTGAAATCAGCGTCACAAAATACCCTAGATATTGCCAGAGGCCAAAACAGTTATTAGCAACCATTTTCACAACCCGACACCATATAAGGCCAAGGTTAGGTCATGTGAGGTCAAGACTTCAAAATGATAAATATAAATAAGTTGCATGCTTCTATAACCGGCTATGTCTCAGAAATACAGCGATGGCATTTATTTGTCTCTATCTGGTTGATAAAAGCAAAGAAACATCGCTACAATAAATTACGTCATGAGTTACTTATACTGATTGAGCCATAAGTCGGTCTAAAATAAAAACATTGATTTGCAATTTTGTTTGGGCATCGTCCATACTTTTTGTCTCTCATGTGTTCCATTTTTCAATATCTTCCCCCGAAAATTGGTTTAATAAAAACAAAATTGCCGAAGAAATAATAATTATTTTATTTTTTTAAGGGTAAAAATCTGAAATCCCAAACACATTTTGAAGAAAATGTTTTTTTGCGTTTTTTTTTATTTCCTTAAAAACTTGATTTTCTACGATTTGTCATACATGTATCGTTTTTCCACTAAAAATGACATGACATTACGTCATTAAAATGTCATTATCTCCCAAAGCACTACATCAATTTAATCAAAATTGTGCAAAAAGACGTGTTTTTGAGTTATCGAGAAAATCTGGGAGGGAGCAGATTTTGGCCCCCGTAGCAAGGCGTGGGCTTAAAGGAAATAGTTCACCTTCAACATGTCTTTTGAACTGAGATAGCAGTTTTGTAGCCAGTGTTGAAAAACCCCTAGCTGCAAGTTTTCTGGGCTGAAAGGGCTCTCCAGCCGAATGTATTTGACTTTTTGTCGAAGGAATGTGGACCATAAATAAGAAATGTCAAGAATGTGGGCCTCACACACCCTGGACAGAGGCTATACAGTAATCTTACGCGACTACTTTCGAATATCTGATTGGCTGAGCCACGTTTGACGTTGCGGAGAGTACGCATATAGTTTTGATACAATTAATAATGTACCTCCTTCTGTCCTGAATCGGCGCGATGTATGGCTATTTTTGACATTATGCAAAGAAGTTGTATTTCAAAATAAAGTCAAATCGTGATTGAAAAAATCCAAGGTGAGCTATTTCCTTTAACTAAAGTAACGGAGTAACGGTCTAAAGTAACTTCCGTTATATTTGTCGCAAAGTAACGGAGTAACGAGTAGCAAAACTACTTTTATGAGTAACGGGGTAACGAGTAACGGAACTACTTTTTTTAGTAACGACGCCCACCTCTGGTCCATTGCACAACATTGCAATACCTGGTGTCGTCTACAAAATGCATTATAATTATATATTACATCGAATGAATTGGTAACTTTTCCTGTGTTGGACACATTGCAAATCGTAGTACAATTCTTCGGCAGGTAGTAGGAGAGAATGTTAACACCAAGTTGCCGATTGCCGGAAAATGCGCCGTTTGGCCGTGACGCGCAGTGAAGTCCCAACCAGCCATCCCTCACCCGGTGAATCACTGAAAGGATACGCAGCATCCACGCTAATTCTGGACTGATGCTTCTCCACGCGAAGCCTATATAAACATGACGTCTGGCCAGGATTCCTCCAGATTACAGCCGCATTGTGAAGCGTCCGCCAACTCTCTATTTTCAGTTTCTTTCCGGATTCCGCCGCCAAAAAACATTCACAAACTTCTTAGGCCACCAATTTCACACCAGTTTGGATCTCGAACGACCGTCCCATGAAGTCGCAAAAGGTATCGGTCGGGGGACGCCACTGACCTTTCTACCGCCCCTCCCCCTGGTAAACACCCACACCCTATCCAGCAGTGGCTCATTGGACGGCTCGGACATCTCATACCACCCCTCCCCCTGGTAACCACCCACACCCTATCCAGCAGTGGCTCATTGGACGGCTCGGACATCTCATACCGCCCCCTCCCCCTGGTAACCACCCACACCCTATCCAGCAGTGGCTCATTGGACGGCTCTGACATCTCATACCGCCCCTCCCCCTGGTAACCCACACCCTATCCAGCAGTGGCTCATTGGAACGCTCGGACAATCTCATACCGCCTCCCCCCCGGGTAACCCCCAACACAACCTATCCAGCCAGTGGCTCATTGGACGGCTCGACCATCTCATACCGCCCCTCCCCCTGGTAACCCACCCCTATCAGCAGTGCTTCATTGGACGCTCGGACACTCATACCGCCCCTCCCCCGGGTAACCACCCACACCCTAATCCAGCCAGTGGCTCATTGGACGGCTCGGACATTCATACCGCCCCCCTGGTTAACACCCACACCCTATCCAGCAGTGCCTCAGGACGGCTCGGACATCTCATACCGCCCCCTCCCCCTGGTAACCACCCACACCCTATCCAGCAGTGGTCATTGGACGGCTCGGACAATCATACCGCCCCTCCCCTACCGCCCCGGGTAACACCCACCTATCAGCAGTGGCTCATTGGATCGGCTCGGACATCTCATACCGCCCCCCCCCTGGTTAAACCCACACCCTATCAGCAGTGGCTCATTGGACGGCTCGGACATCTCATACACCACGATCGACAGGTCTATGGTCACTGAGCTCGTGCGAGACACGGCGACAATTATCCTAAGATTACAGTAACAGTCACGGGTCTCGGGTCTCGGATACCCTGGATACATGGGTGTCGAAAGCGGGGGGGGGGAGCGTCCCCCCCAACCACGGCAAACATGGCCGCGTCCCCCAAACATTTGCAGATTTTACCATTACGCCTATGGGCGTTGCATGGAAAGAATCGACTTCAGAATGCCTAAGTCTCCCCACACTAGGTTCGGGGTGACGCCCCTGCATGGATTAATTTTAGCAGCCTTTCACTAAAATTTCCTACGCGCCGCCACTCTAAATGATGAAAGGTGAGAATAAACGTCCGTAAAATCTTAGATTCAGATTGATGGCGCCGGCCTCTAACAGCTTTGACAGCTCTGCGACAATCTGTCAGGTGTGAGTACCGAGGCCAGCTCAGTTGACAGATGACGGCCCGGTCAGTCGGAGGAGTCAGCCGGGTCGTCACAGCCGGCACCCGAGCGGCCCACCTCAGTGATGTATCAACCCTGTCACACTCGGTCACACTCGAGCGTCCCACCTCCTCAGTGATGTATCAACCCTGTAACCCTTGGTCACACCCGAGCGTCCCCCCTCAGTGATGTATCAACCCTGTAACCCTTGGTCACACCCGAGCGTCCCCCCTCAGTGATGTATCAACCATGTAACCCTTGGTCACACCCGAGCGTCCCACTCCCTCAGTGATGTATCAACCCTGTAACCCTCGGTCACACCCGAGCGTCCCCTAGTGATGTTATCAACCCTGTAACCCTCGGTCACACCCCGAGCGTCCCCCTCAAGTGATGTATCAACCCTGTAACCCTTGGTCACACCCGAGCGTCCCACTCCTTCAGTGATGTATCAACCCTGTAACCCTCGGTCACACCCGAGCGTCCCCCTCAGTGATGTATCAACCCTGTACCTTGGTCACACCCGCAAGCGTCCCCCCCCTCATGTGATGTATCAACCCTGTCACCCTCGGTCACACACTCATCAGTCTGACGGAGGACACGGCGGTGACACTGACAGCGCGACGCTGTGACGGTCAGGCTGGCTACCTCCGGCGGCTGAGGCATACCTTTTTCTTTAACTCACATTAAATCAGAGACAGTCGCAGGGGAATCAATGCCATGCCCCCGCCCAAAGATGAATGAGGGGGGACGGAATATCTTTTGCCCCCTCCCCCCAGGTCATCTGGGCCCCAGATGGTCCTGGTGGGGCCCAGACGGGACCGCCTGGGCCAATGTCGGCCTGAGGGAACCCTCGCAAATCACCTCATCACCCTCTCTGAACTGGCAAAGACCCTCTTCGACGGACACATGACCCTTTCAGACCCAGCGGCCTATACCCTATTCAGACCGGACAAGGACACTCTCATACCGACGTAGGGCCCCTGAGGCATAGCAAGGGCTCTGACAGGCCTAGCAATATCCTTTCATACAGCTGAGAGTCCCTCAAGCCATCCAAGAGAACCGCAAGCTGACCAGTGACCAAGGGTCCCTCAAGCCAACCTCGAGCCCCTTCAGGCCGACAGAGGGCCCTCAGGCTGACAGAGGGCCCCTCAGACAGACAGAGGGCCCCTCAGGCCAACAGAGGGCCCCTTAGGCCGAAAGATGGTCACTCAGGCCAAAAGAGGGCTCCTCAGGCTGACAGAGGGTCTCCTCAGGGCGACAGAGACAGAGGGTTTTATCAAGACAACTGAGGGCCCCTCAGACTGACAGAGGGCCGCACAGGTCGCTAAAAGGCCTCCTACAGTGGCGGTCGCAAGGGGAGGCATGCGGCCATGCCCCCACAGGCCTATAAAGGGCCGCCAACATATATCCCCCCCTCTCCAAGTCACCTGGAGTCCAAGTGGGCCCGAAGGGCCCGCCTGAGCTTCAGGTCAGAGGGGCTTTCTAGAGGTCGGAGAGGGCCCCCTGGAAGCCAGAGGAGGCCTAATGGAGCCACCCCCACCCCTTCCCGGATGTCAAAGAGAGCTCTCTCGAGGCCAGATAGGGGCCCGCTGAAGGTCGGAAGAGCCTTCTGGAGGGCAGAGTGGGCCTTTGGAGACCAGATGGGCCCATGCAATCCAGAGGGGTTCTATGGAGGCTGAAGAGGGCCCAATGAAGGCCAGAATGGTACACTAAAGGCAAAAGCGGGTCATCTGGAGGGATCAGAATGAGCCCTCTCGAGAATGCCAGGTCAGAATGGGCTCTCTGAAGACCAAAATGGTCACTTTGAAGCCATAGGAGCCTCTGGATGCCAGAGTGGGTCTTCCAAAAGTGAGAGGGGGTTCACTGGTAACTTGAGGGGGCACTCCGGAAGCCAGAGCGGGCCTTCTTAAAGCAAGAAAGGGCCCAATGGTATCCAGGGGGGGGGGGCCTTCTAGAGGCAGCAGACGGCCATCTGGGGGTGGAGGCCGGAGTGGGTCCTCTGAAGTTCAGAATGAGCCCTCTGAAGGCAAATTAAAAATGTTGTCTTAGGTCAAATTCATTTGAGGACCAAGTAGGTCATTGACGTTAGGTGATGATGATTTGGGCTTAAGGGCGCCTCAACTCAATGGTTATGTGGCGCCCATTTTTGACGTTAGGTCAGAGGCCGGAAGTTTTAATCGGTGGCAATGCTATTGGCTTAGAAGAAAGTCTTGCATCGTGACCTCACGGCAATGTTTAAGGCGATAACTCATTAACTGTTCCACCAAGAGTGCGGGAACTTCCCACAACGTGATTCACCGCCTCAGATACCCACCCAATACCCATGCAATATTTTTTCGTCAAAACCTGAAATGCAATATGTTTGGCCCTACCCATCTGTTGTGGAATGCCCACTGCTAGAAATACCCTCTAAAACCGTGTGAAAGCCGCTTTCAGATAAGCATAAGCCATAGGGTTTAAAATCCCTAAAAAGAAAAAAAAAACTCAGGTGTAAAAATACCCGTTCGAATCAGCGAAGGGCCTCTCGCACCGACCAAGGGCCTTTTCAGAACAACCGAGGGCCCTTGGCAATTTGCCCCCCCCCAGCCAGGGCTGCGAACGCCCCCGCATTACATAAACGGATTGTAAATCAAACCAAGCATGACCTTCAAGCACCCACGAACACATGACTCTGCAACCAGCAACGCAGCTCTGGGCAGGGACATGATGAAGCGCTTTCAGGTCTCTGTGCTTCTCGCTCACAAATGACCTTCAAATATCCGCAGCAACTTCAATTGGCAAGAATACAACATTGCACACAATAGCATATGCACAACCCAGAGCGTCTATGTACAAATAAAAATGTCTATGTATCTACGAAAACCATTGCTGCCTGTTTGTAAATGTGCTGATAAGCACAACAAATGGCGAGCTAGACGATCGGGGACGGTAAACACAATCCATCCATGGCACTCACCATTAAAAGATGCTGAACTGATAGTGCTGTGACTTTTCTGAAACACAAGGAAAAACACATCAGCACAAGCATGCCACTACGCCACAACTGAACAAAACAAGCATACCGTGGATACTGGATAGTCACAAGGCTGTGTCACGACGAGCAACAAGACGTTGGTCCTGTCTTCCGAGTCGCGCACATATCATAGATGGCAGCACCTGTCTTCCTCACAGCCAGACAGCGCGATGCGTGCTGATGCGTACCGAGTGCGTGTGCGCACCGCGCACGCACGCCGGATACCAGGCCCGACCCTGTGCGCGTGAGGGGAGCCATATCTGTCCGGTCACCGTCCCGTTCAAGGCCCGGCCAGCGAACGGCCGATACCATCATCCTTGATGCGTCCACCGACGAAAATACACAGCACGTGGGGGGCGGAGCAGCAGGCATACAACCAGAGAGGGAGGATATAGACGGCACGGCCACGCAGCCGTCCAAGGCTGCCGAACACAGAACAGGGCGCTCTGTACTGCTTGTCTGAGGGAACTAGTCACGAATCGGTGAAAACAATATGCAATGATAATAAGTAATGTGTGCATACAAACGATGGGAAGTAAATCAATAATTTTTTCGACTCAAAATGTGAAGATAATTTATCTGGTCAGTGGTCAGTATTCATAAGTTTGACGCAAGTCGTGCCAGAATGTGAATACACCGCCTTTTGAGACACTACCACCCATTGCACATACCTATGGATAGCATGGTCATGAGAAATCAATAGTTGACACACAATCATGCATATCATGTGAAATTCATAGCTGTGACGCGCGCGACATTCTTTCGATAGCACCCGCCGGGCGGTGTCGGGACGGGACAAACTTTCCAGCTCGACACCAACTAACAAGCACCGACAGCGGCCACCAAGAATCGCTGGAGCGCCATCCGTGTGCGGGTATTATTGGCATTCATCGGAACGAATCGATGGGAATTGGCAACAGAGCCAGGAGGTGAAACAAAACACAGCTCAGCGGCTGATTGCAACCGCACGACTGAGCTAGTGCCTAGTCCATATCAATTTGACGCTGTATTCATAGTTCAACGAAACAAATGGACGGATCCGTGGGGCTTTAAAACCGCTATGAGATGCATCGAGAGGAGAGGTCTGTTGCTCCTCCGCTATGATTTACACAAAAGCCCCTCGTCAAAAGCCCTGTAAAACTATTTCTGGTGAGGATAGACAACACACTCCATAAACCCATCGTTCATAACTCGTTAAAGGCAAATACAAATTAAGACCCGCATATACTACAAGCCAACAAATCGCAAGCTAGAAATGCAAACACTTGTATTTGCACTTCGCATCAATCCACGTGTCTTTCCTGAATTAATTTCGCGTTTGTCGACGACGATGCCCAAACCGAATTTCAAATATTATCTATATTTTTGACCGACTTATGGCTACCTAAGTATGAAAGGTCTGGATTTTGTTTCCGACATTTCCTGACATGCACTGAGCCGCATGTCCGCGGGCTGCCAAATGCGGGCTGCCAAAGGCGGCCGGTTGTCTCCCGGCCTGCCAGACCAGGCTAGGGC
Source organism: Semibalanus balanoides (assembly GCA_014673585.1). NCBI lineage: Eukaryota > Metazoa > Arthropoda > Thecostraca > Balanomorpha > Balanidae > Semibalanus > Semibalanus balanoides. The sequence continues at coordinate 57,068 of VOPJ01015273.1, forward strand.
CGTGATGCTTGCCAGCTAGAGAGGGGCAGCCACCAGGCAGTGACTTGAGACCGTGATCGGTGCCAGGTGGCCGCCAGTGGCCCTGGCCTGGGTCAGAATAGAACCCGCAGAGGCTGTGTGCGAGGGCGGCCACGGAGGCTGTGTGCGGGGGCGGCCACGGAGGCTGTGTGCGGGGGCGGCCACGGAGGCGTCGGTGGTGGTGAGTGGGGCGTTGGGGGGAGTCCGGAGTGGTCGAGAAGCTGCGGCTCTGTCCGCGCGCTATAAAGCCCTGATTGGTGGTGGTGGTGGTGGTGTGTGGTGGTGGTGGGTGGTGGTGGTGGTGGGGGGGGTGGGGGAGTGCGGAGTGGTCGAGAAGCTGCGGCGTCTGCGCGCGCTCAGCCATGGCATTGGTGGTGGTGGTGGTGGTGGTGGTGGTGTGGTGGTGGTGGGGGGG